>JAUZST010033567.1:0-28534 GCA_034779995.1 Parotocinclus haroldoi | reverse complement strand
ACACACATGTATATACATATGTATACATATATATTTATAGTGTGTGTGTGTGTGTGTGTATATATTATATACACACATGTGTGTGTGTTGTGTGATGTGTGTGTGATGTGGTGACAGATTGTAGGTGATTAGATTCTGGCTGAAGGCCATATCCTTACAAACCACTAATCACCTGACCTTGCTGCGGAGAGTCCACGAGTTCCTCTGGCTTGATGTGACCATAATAAAAAATACATTCTGCTTCTGTTGCAGCTTTCTTTTTTAAATTATTTATTTATTTAATAAATCAGCTCAGGCTTTCTGCAAAGTAAGCTCCAAGAGTAAATTACACACATGCTTAATTGTTAGCATAATAATGCCATTATGCAGCATCCTGTATTTTTTTTATTTATAAGATATAAAAGACGCGAAAGAAAGTCTGTAAACGTCTTCCTAAATGTCTACATAATCCCTTTCTCTTCAGTTTAACTCTACCTAAGCTATGATGCTTTCATCTCTCCTCATCTCTCAGAAATCTATCGCATCGTGTCCCAGAAGCAGATGTCAGACCGCCGTGACAACGACATATCGCCCAGCAACAACGTGGTGTCCATCCAGGTGCAACCCACTGAGAATAAGCCAAAAATGCAGTGTTGCCAGAACATCTAGCCTCTTCCTTGACCTTATTTCCATCCAAAGCCCACCTGCAAAAGCCCCCCCCCCATCCTCCTCCCTTTTCTGCCTCCTCCCTCACTTTCCCACCACTTCTTAAAGACTGCTTTGGTTCAGAGACGCAGCTGCATGCTTGGGCTAGAGCACAGAAGCTGTGTTTCCCAACCTCACATCTCAAAAAGGTTACCACCTGCACTCTGGACTAAGCTTAACAGTTTCTTTTGTTTGCCACAGTAGGCTTTTATATTGCAGAATTTTAATAATCAGTTGTGCTGTTTGTCACAAACGTCTTATTTCATTTGCAAGCAGTGTGAGGTTTGTTCATGTGCGTATCTTAAACAGACGCTCTGTATTTGGCTGAGCCTGTACCTACCTGAAGTATCCAAGTGTTGCTGTATGATGTTTTTTAAGAGCTGGATCATCACTGTTGGTAGATGTTACACTAACATCAGGTCCCAGAGACTGCCGCTTCCTCCACATAAGCACTACGCAAATATGCGTGTAAATTAAGATATCGGCTTTGGGAGCACTTTCAGATGCACTGCCTGGCTCAAAAAAAAAAAACATGCATGTTTTGTTGAATTGTCTTCAGCTGTGATTATGATTAGCTATATGGCCTTGTTGAGACATCAAAATGCAAACATCATAGCTTTTATTTCTATCTAGTGTCACATTAATTGTTGGCTTAGATCTTGCCTATGGGAGAATTTCATACAATTTCATAAACACCCTCTCCAGAAAATCCCAAAACCTTTAGAGCGAGGTGTAGGTCAAGACTCTGGTAGCCAATCCATGTATGCAAATGATTCCTTAAGATTCCAGAACTGCCCTTTCACAGTTGGAGCCTGATAATTCTTGGTGTTGTGATCCTGCAATATTTAATATGGGAAGAAATCCGTTCAGATAATCTGGTACATTCACTTACTCAGCTAACTCCAGGTTATTTCCACATAATGTTGCTGACCTTAGACCTGACCAGCAACCCCAGATAACTCGTTTCAACCTCCAGAGACTTGAGGAGTGGACGCTTCTGAGTTTGATATGCTCATCACTCTAATACGGGGTGAATCTGGAATAATCAGTCATCCCATTGCGTCCTAGAAAGTTACAACCTTTTTTTTTTTTCTCCCTCATTAGTCTCATTAATAAGGCTTTCCTATGGCCATATGTCTAAGAGCTGTTTGCTGACTTTGTCTTTTAAGCAGTCTAGTTTCTATTATTGTTGTAATATATATATATTTTTCCTCTCAGCTTTGAGTCATGTGAGTTTTTTGGACCACTTCTGTGAAGTTGGTGGTTCATTATCCTTTCACATTTAATAATGCACTGAAGAGTTCTTAACTCAATTTTAGCGTTCTTTACTTAATGCAGGCCAATAATTTGACTTTTCTAAAACGCAGCAACATCTTTTCTTCCATTGGATATGTTTTCCGGCATGATTGAAAAATGAGAGGCTACTCAATGCATCATCTAAGGTTGCAAGAATTGTTGTCAACTGAACATATAAATCACTGCAATAATTGTAGAAGCATATGGACGTAAATATATGCTTACTAAAATGAAAACGAGTTTTTTTTTTTTTTTTTTTTTTTGGGCCAGGCTGTGTATTTTGACAGTATTTATGAGAACAGCATTGCACCACGGTTAACATGAAGGTTACTTTAGTGATCTGTGTAGCCGAATGCTTGCATGCTTTATATCGGATAGAAGGGAAAGGCTTTAGCTCTTAGTACAGAGTATATGAAGAGCATGGTTCGTCACACTGGCATGTCATCTGCCGCTTTAGGTCATTCTCTGCCTTTTCTGTAGAGTAGTGGTTTTAGTGCCTTTCTGAGTGGAATGTCGCACAGGGATTCCTCCCGTTTTGTGCATGTGCTCCTACTGTGGGCTTTCCCTGCTCAGCACAGGCCTTCATCACATGATCTGCAGCACTATAGTGGTCACATTGAGGCTGCTGCCTTTTTTTCTGGATATTTCTAGTTCTCGGATGTGATCTCAGTTACTGACAAGAAATGTCTTGCCAATTAAGCAATTATACTTATAATGGAGCATATGCTTGTCCAATACAGCACACATATTTGTGTAGAAGAGCCTTATTTCTGATGCCAGCCACTTTTGCGGCACTAAAAACACTATCTCAGACCATGACGATGTTGCGGCTTCAAATGTATCACCTTTGTAGTCAAGTTATGATAGCCAAACGAGTAACTATAGCCAAACTGCTGAGCCGGTCACGACCGCACCACAAACGACAATTAACTTCTGATTGTGGACTGGAGCTTTTGTGTTTTGCACCAAACACTATTTATTTCCTCGATTTAGCCACACTACAGTTTAATGTCTTTAGACCTTTTAGTAGACTTGTATTTATGCTAGAGTAGCCAACTGATTTATTGGCCTATTATTGTGCCTCTGAAAATTAGAATGTCTGTGAAGTTATCAAAATAAATATTGTATAATGTATCGTAGCCCATTATAATCTTGTGATTGTAAAGCCGAGCATTCCCACGATTCTACAACATGGGAAACGCCATAATCTGGCTGTCTAAGAAATAGTATAGCGTGTACAATAGAAGTGGTAGTAAGGACTGGAACTGTAATGCATGGTATGTTGTGGTTGCACCAATGACCACATAGATACTGTAGTCAGCATATGCCCCTGCTTCTCTGAATGTTGCACTCGACTGTAACCCTTTTCCTGTAATCAGACACTGTAGGTAGGTAGTGGCCCTTCAGGGCTGGGATGCGAAGACCTGTAAGAGCTTGTATAATACAGACTCTAAACAGAGTGTCTGTGTGTGTACAGGCTTTCCCCAAATCTACCCAAGTGTTAGAACTAGCATTATGCAGATCATTGTTTTAAAGAAAAATCTGCATTATATACCTGCCAAGTCAAGCATCTCTCTCTATGCATTCTGTGTCTATGGTGTAGGCCTTGTTCCAAACTGGCCTTCGGCACCCTGGGATTTAATCGCATAACTGACTGGTAGATAATTGACAGGCAGTGCCAATGATGTGTGGGTACAGATGGCACGGCAGTCTAAGTGCTGCACATAGTTGGTGTGTCTTGGTTGATCTGGATAGTAATGTTTCAACTGTTCTCTTTCACCTATTGCCTCGAGGAACATTTGTTTTGTCTGTGCTATACTGTGATTTTTATGATTATTCTATTACTCTGTCCACTGTAATTCCAATTTCAAAGTGCAAAATAAAAGTATGGTTAAAGAAATTATTTGGAATGGATTTTGAAATTAAGTCATTACTGGCTTCCCCCACTGTGCTTAATCATCCTTCCTCGTTAACGTGGGTGCTTCATTTAATACCCACTTCATTCAAACTGCCTCTTTTCAGTTCCTGAACAGCAGTAGTCATGGTTATCATGAAAAAAATGCAGAAGCAGTTAAAGCCTTGAGGAGAGCACAAGTAATAAGAGGGAAATTTTAAAGGTTATTCTGAAATAGACTGACACTGCTGTTGTCATGGGCCCGGTCAAATGACGTCCGTTCACAATAAGCTTTATTTTTTAATTAATTGGAACACGTTTAATCAAATGAGTTCACAAATAAGCTTAATGTAAAGCACACGAGCTGTATGGATGAACCTCACTGCTGTTCCTGTGATTGTCTGGTGTTATTGCATTAATGAGGGTGTTGTGCAAAAAAAAAAACCCAAATAACCAAGCAGAATTACTAAACTGATTACCATATAAAACAAGGTCCAAGGAATGCTTACATAGTATGTGTCTTAGATATGCAGGTGTTTGCCTCCCTTCGTGTGATGCATTTACATAGACATAAACACTGACTTACATTTGTTTTCAATAATGAAAATGTGCATGAATGGTACAATCACATGGAAATAATTAAGCATCACTTTGTATGATCATTTCCTCATGCTATTTTTTTTTTCCATACTGGTAAGCAAAACAAAATGACCACTTCAAATAAGTTACAAATAAATACAGCTTAAGTTAAAAAATAATTGAGTTACTGGTATTGGTATTGTAAGAATATAAACAGACATAAGCAAAAATGTTTACAAAAAAGAAAACACAACATTTATAGGTCTTTAAATACAAATTGGGATGTCACACTTTCTAACTTTGTATAACTGTCCATAAATAGTTGATGAAATAGTCACATTGCACATGGTGTTTTAGTCTGCTTTAGCTTAACAGCTTATAAAGTACTGTGGAACACATCTATATTTTAAAATACTTTATGAATATAGTTTAAAGTATTGTACAGTCTCAGAGTGTTATAAAAATGGTCTCTCAAAACTCAATTTTGGTAATTCTATGTATATAATAAAAACTACATCTGACTATTTACCCATTTACTATAACGCCATGCTTTATCACAAAGGTGAAGTCCAGTTCAACTAGTTAATGCTCAGGTTAGTAGTAAGACTTCACCTGTGAGTGATATACACTGCTCACAAAATTTAGTGGATATTTCATTTTTTGTGAACAGTATAGTTCCCTGTATCTCTTAAGTGGTATGGCTTGCGTCAGTTTGACTGCTTGGGAGGACGGATTGTTCCAACTTTATCTCCCCTAAAGAGTGCGAGCCATTCATCAGTGTCACTGTCACAGCTCAGGAAAACACCAGTATACCAGACATGAAAAACACTGCCCTGCACTGGAATATACACAATTAGGTACAGAACGTTCGTAGCTTTGTTTTATATCGGCTTAGTCAGAATGAAATTCATGTTTCATTTAGGGAACCGAATGAGGAAACAAAAAAAAATTACTATTTGCAAGTACTCATACATTCTCTGTACGAGCCATATGTAGCTGTCTGTGTGTGTGTGTGTGTGTGTGTGTGTGTATATATATATATATATATATATGCATGCACACACACATTCAGCTTTAACACAGAGGGATTTTGGGACAAACTGTTGTGGCCTACTTACTCCAGCATCTACATCCATCCTCTAATGCCTGTGGCGGTGTGTGTGTGTGTGTGTGTGTGTGTGTTGACAGAGAAAGGTCTGATGGCATACAAAGATGCAACAGGATGAGGTCCTGCACAGGCAGGTGGTGCTTGCTTTACTGGAGAGGTAGGTTTGTGTCCAGGCTCTACAGCAGGGAGCTCGGGGGACTCTCGGGTGGCGGCGGGGTATGTGTGGGGCTGTGGCGCATGGGCAGTATATCGTAGTGGCCTGGAATGTGGCTGTTCCTGGGAAGATCATATGGATTCTGGGAGAAACCAGTCGCCAGGCCGTTGGGTCCCTGCAGAACACTTACTGTGGGTTCTGAAAGGGTTAAACATGTAAATCCCAGTTAACAGGTAAATCTCAGTAAAACTACAATAGCATAGATGATGAGCTGTCAATTTATGATTTGTAATTTTCCACCAGAAGTAATGACAACCTTGTTAGAATTTACTACATAGCATAATAGTAGCTTCATAATAATACAATCTGACTGCATGGGAACTACATATAGGTAAATATAGTAGCTACAGACAGATGTTGGTTGGATATTCTAGCAGGACAATGTTTCAAAAATAAACAACTAAATCCACACAAAACGTTTAATTGATTACAGACTCAAGCTTTTGACTATAAATGTTTAGCTTTGCCCTGGAATGGTACAATGTGTGTTCACACTAACATCCAATGATCAAATGGGTCTGCATACTGCTATAAAAATGATAGCTGTCTCCGTTTTCTTGTCAGTGTGGTTTCCTCTCTTCATTATAATGCGCTCCATTATTTACTCTGTTCACTATTTATTAAGCAAGCAAATACTTGTAATTAAATGATCATTCAACTGTAGAGCAAGCATCACTTTAAGAACCTCTCGAAGTGAATATCTTCACTTTACAATACTTCATCTAGCAAAACTTTGAGCTCATGTGCATAGGCAGTTAGTACCCTTTACCAGCATGCTAATCAGCACAATGAGATTGCATTTAGTTAACGTTTGATAAGAGGTGGGGGCTAGAGATAATAGGCTTAAACAGCCCAAGTCAAAGTCAAAGCTGTACAACCTCAAGTCCAAATCGAGTCTCACATGATCTTAATGCAAGTCCATGTTATAAGTAATGATATTTGTGACAGGCAAACTAGACTTGCATTATTACTAGAACTTGTTCATTTGAGGTGGGATTGTGGTAGCCTTGTGGTTGAGTTACTGGACTCTGGACCGGAAGGCCCAGGGTTCAACTCTGACCTCTGCCAAGCTGACCCTTAATTAGCCCACAATTTGATTGTAAGACTGTATCAGTTGTAAGTCACTCTGAATAAAAGTGTCTGCTAAATGACAAATGTAAATTTAGGAGAATCTTCTTCAGACCATGTCAAGTTTTTATTTTGTTTGGTGTATTTTATAATCTTGTAAGTATGACTGGGAAGGTCAATCTCAATTTATTAACCTGTTACTGATATTATTTTAAAAGCTATTTGTTTATTGTAAAAATATGCATTTTTTTGAATGAAGAATCATTACAATGTGCTCAATGCCTTGATACTATTATTATTATTATTATTATTGTTAATAATTATATTATTCCAATTTATGTATTTGCTAATTCTGTGCTGAAAACTCAGCCCTACTCAGCCCTACTCAGTTATTTTTATACGGCAGTAACAGAAGAAATAATGTAAAAGTAAAATAGGGTTGCCTGATATTAACAAATATTTTTTTAATAAATAAGTAAATATGGTAAATAAGTTACAACCAGCAAATGACACCAATTTGGCAGAATGACTCATGTATATAGTACACATAGCATATGCACTTTTTAATCCCCCTCTATATAACACCATTAAGAAAACATGAATAATAGCGAAGAAAAGCCATTTTTATCAGTGATAGCATTGTGTTCTTACCCTAACCAAGAGTCATTCTTTATTCCACTTAACACATCTGTGGCTCAACTTCCAAAGCATCAGCATTGACAACACCTGGCTCTAAATTACTGCCTTTCAAAAGGCCCTCCCTAAGCAGAACTCACCCATGTCATAGACATTTCTGCTTGTGGAGGTAAGGGCGGTGGTCTTGGTGCCGGAGCAGAACGGCAGGTCCCTGTGTGCGGGAGATTTCATCTCCACATAGCTGTTCTCTGTGTGCTTGCAGGCCAGAGTTGGTGGGTCCCGGATAGTGGCATAAGGATTTTCACTGTTCAGAGAGCATGAGCTGGAACTGCACATGGACGTCTTGATGTAGTCTGTGTGCAGTATAAAAATACAGCACACCCAGCATAATAAGGCACCAATATGAAGAAACAAGGACAATTGAACATGAAGTTGAATAGGGTTTTAATTATTTTTCTATTATTAATGCTGTGACTTAGACTACATACTACTCCGTTAAATAGTATGTCAAGAAACGAATCCACAAGTTTGTACACTAGTATGTTGTTCTGGATTTAGCCTTAACAGGGCACGTTCTGCTTTTATATTGTCCATCAGCAACATCCTCTCTTGTTAAAATGCAGTGGAGAGGATTGTAGAGCAGATTTTCTGCAGCTACAGCAAGGGGAATAAGAAAGTGCTGAGCACAGAAGCATGTGCAGCAAGTGTAGGTGTGCATGCCAAATACACTGCTCACAAAAATATTAGGGGATATTCAATTATGGGGTATTTCATTTAGAAATATCCCCTTATTGGTGTGAACAGTATAATCATATATATATATTATATAAAAATAATACACAGGGTCAGCCAAAAGACACAGGACACTTTGCGTGTTGTGTCGTGGACTTTTTGCAAAGGCTGCCAAAACCATTGTTGAGGTTTCTTTTGTTGGTAGCTGTCTTAACAACCACTATGTGGATTGCCATCCACATATTTCATTATGAAATAGCTCCTAGTTTTTGTTTGATCAACAGGTAGAAGTATATAGAGAAAGAAGTAACAATAAATCATTCTATAGGATATTTTTGCTCACAAAAATTAGGGAACATTTCATTATGGGACATACCATTCAATATTTAAACATTACAATTGAGGGAAATATCCCCTAATTGTTGTGAGCACTGTACTTTATGCATAATGGACACATTTGGTCAGAATTAGTGCGAATTAGAGGCTAGTAATTTCAGATTTCATCCCCACTCATTGTCACAAGTTCTACCCTGCCAAAGTTGAGTTTACATCTTTGTGCTCAGAAAGCCAACAAAGCACATAACTTGGCCAGGGTTGTGAAAACTTTATGCTGACTATATACTGAAAGTTTGTAAGCAGATCATAATTGTTGTTCCACTGGTGAGGGGCTTTTAAGGTTATCAGTCAAACTTTTGAAAGCTGCTCTTATCCAAGTTTATCCAGTCTAACCCACTGCTGCTCCTTTTGTCAGACTGTTTACTCCAGACCTGCACCAGCACTGCACCTGAGAGATCAATTTAAGTGTGTGAAAGTGTGTGAAAGTGTGTGTGTGTGTGTCTGAAGGGCAAGTTAGGGATCAGATTAATCAAAGATGGTGAGGACCAAGGGCACATAGTGTTAAGTGGATGCTCTGGGCTGTCAGAATGCTTGTGAGTTTCAATATACCTGACCATCATAAAGGCCACGCAGCAGAATACTAAACAACATAGTATATGGCACCTGTTTTCTATTATACAACACATACATTGGGTTTCCAGTTTACATTTATAGTTAGACTTGCAACTGACAGCCTTTGCTTCATGGCCCAACAACGACAGCTTGATAGTCAGGGCCCAGTATTTAAACCACTGCATAAACAGTTCTTGTACTTATAGTGCTCATTTGATGAGCCACTTATAGTTTCTGCCTTCAAACCATCTGTTTTTGGGCATAATTCATTAACCCCCTTTTACTTTATGCATGACTGAAAGGAAAACCACACAGTTATCACTGATCAGTGTTAAGGTTCCTACCTTTTCCCTTGCAGTGCTGCCTCACCGATTGCTGCTACAGAGAAATCGGTGAGGCGGCTTATAACCAGTGTCTAGTTAACGACCTGATGACGAACACCTGAGCGTCCCTCTACTTAAGCAGGAGTTCTGGCAGTGTTCGTGGCCAGGTCGTTTCACTGGTGCGCACACGCTTGGTCACACCTTGACACGCTGTACGTGTGTTTGCTTAGTTTGTTGGCTAGTTGGTAACGTCCTGGGGCTTTTAGTGCCGATGGACCGGTATGGGGGAAACCCCGTGCCTTTTACATGCTCGCCCACAGTCCTGTTTGGACTCCGCCGCTTCCTTCCCTGGCAGCTGATGGCACCAGAGAGTCGCGGCTGGTAGGGGCTGAAGCCCAGACCCGTGGCTCGTGAAGCTCGCATCCTTGGTCCACGGTCGGAGGTTTAAATATCAGTACCTGACCAACTTGATATTGATAGTCATTCAGGAGTGAAACACCCAGATAATATCTGTATTGATGGCTTTGTAGTGATAGACAGAGTAAAAAGACAACGTTGATAGTTTGATGTTTAGCAATGGTTATGAAAAATGTTTGTGCCATCAAAATATTTCAGCAGAGTAAAGCCCGGTAAATCATTGGACAGTCATTTAATCTCTGTCTGGGCTGTTATATTTGTTGTATCCCATAGTTTATTTGTGTTGCATTACACGTGATGTATAATAATAGTTCTATACAGGTATGCCTAATTTAATGACCAGTCGATCAACGTCCATTCTCTGTAGCAACAGAGGTTTTAACAATTCTAGTAAATCATAAAAGGAAATAAAAAAATCTGTCTTTAACTCCAGACATTGTGGCCATAAGCAGCCAATAAACCCATGCTGTGAACCCATGAGTAGAGGTAGGAGTTTAAGAACAGGACATCGGTCATCCGCGTGTGTGTAAGTACCTTACCGGTTGTGTGTTCGATTTCTGGTTAGCTCACATTTGTGCTGTTCTAAGTTCAGTTTAATTCAGTTTTATTTGTATAGCGCTTTTTACATTAGACACTGTCACAAAGCAGATTTACATTGATGAATAAACAAGTGTCATAAATTGAATTCTATTTGTCCCTAATGAGCAAGCCAATGGCAACAGTCATCGAATGTGTATAGAGACATTTTTGTGCAAGTTGTAGTCATTTTTAACAATCTGTCAATTGTGTTCATAAATGTATATGCCTGTCCGTTTGTAAGTCGCATTTCTTTGTCTGTCCCCACTACCTGTATATTATCTTACCTACAACTACATAGCTCCCAAAAATTAAGGGATATTTCAAAATTAAATATTCCCTAATTAAATAGCCCCTAATTTTTGTAAGCAGTGTATATAAACTGGTTCACATTCACTCATTGACTCTGTTTCATCTGACTGATCTTCTGTGTTGTTCAACATACTTTCTATCAATTCATTTTTGGCTTCTGTCAAACTAAATATTAAGTCCATCCTACCACTACCTTAAGTGTTACAGCTTTCACCTACACACCATTGTAACAGTACATTACTGTTTTTTTCCCAAAATGTGAATTCTAAACAGGAACATGTATATAAAAGCTGCCATATAAGTACCTTTAGTAACTCGAATGGTTTTGTTGTCTTGCAGTGTCAATGTTTCCTCTCGCGGTACACCTAATAAGATAAAGCACAAACATCAGCAACAACAAACAAGCTTACTACTTAACCACTAGATATCTGGTAACATAGTTCAAAACTTTGATCTTATGGAATACAATTCAAGTAAATGTCCTAAAACAGCAGTGATTCAGATGCAAGATAAAACATGATTTATACTTGGGGCAATACTGGACAACAAGATCCAGCCATAGCACTGGATGGGTCAGAAGAAGAAATCTGAATTCTGTTATTCATTATTTTAATCCAGTAAGCAATTATTTTGGGTTCTTCATTAACACAACTGATCCAGCAAACATTGCTCATTTTAGTTTCCACCAAATTTCCAAGCATTCAATGTGATGTGGAGACTGCGCTTTAGTTTTTCTTGCCCTGAAAATAGAAGCATTGTGAATGTTTCCATTCCCTCCTACCGCCTGAGAGAAAGCAATGGAACAGAATAGCAAACTGGTTATCATTCATCATGTTTTAAAGTGCCCTGTGTACTGTATAATTAAATAAACTTAATTCACTGTGGTGTGCACAGTATAAATGACAATACATACATAGATACCATATGTTCAGGCTCCAAAAGAAGACTATAGGATTGAAAATTAAACAAAATTCACAGGTTAACTAGTTACAACTGAGTTGCATTGCAATACTACATTACAATGCTACACAAAAAATGGGGGATATTTAAAAATGAATAAGAAGCCTTTACTTTTTTTTCATTAAGCAAGATAGTCAGAAAAGCGAATGAAAAGTTAAAGAAAGTTGTTTGATTATGCAATGAGATGCAAAATCAATTATCATGATTGAGTAGCAATAGACATAAACTGGGGTGAACAGAAGCATGTCCAACAGGATGAGAGTGCCACATATTAGCTGCTCAGTAGGGTGTATGGTCACCCAAGACACACTGACAGGATCAGATTGTCCAGCAGTTCTTGTGGGATCCTCTGCCACTGGGTTGTGGGAGAAGAGGAAGGTACTCTTCCTAGTACATTCCAAGCATGTTCAGTGGGATTCAGGTCTGGAGAATGTGAAGGCCAGTTCATGTGTTCGATTTCGGCCTCCTGAAGCATGTTGTTATGATGAGATGTGCACTGTGGGGCCTCGTATTATTTTCCATGAAAAGAAAGTTGTTTCTAACTGCTCCAGCATAGGGTACCAGTGTAGGGTGCAGGACCTTATCTCGGTATCTGACAGTAGTCAGTGTTTCATTTCTGATGATGTGGTGCTCTGTGCCACCATTTACATTTACATTTATGGCATTTAGCAGACGCCCTTATCCAGAGCGACTTACAATTAATACAGTCTTACAATCCAAGCAATTGAGAGTTAAGGGACTCAACTGTGGCAGAGGTGGGATTTGAACCCTGGACCTTCTGCTCCATAGTCCAGCACCTTAGCCACTAGGCCACCACAGTCCGCAGGACTTAAACTCTACACCAACAGCCCATCCCAAAAACTCTGAATATGCCCTCACTTGGTGATCAGTGGGCAAAAATACACCCCAGTGCTTTTAGTGTCCAGTCCGTAACCCTGTTGGGATGTTGTGGTATGACATGACGAGGCTGATTAATGGAGGAAATACAAAACTTTAAAAAAGCACAGTGATGCAGAAGAACGGTAATATCAGGGTTATCCAACTATTTATGTCAAAAGTCTTCCAAATAATCCACATGTACATAAATCTCTTGTCAGATAGTGCTTACTGGTTAATTTGATCTTATTATTCCACTCACATTTACATACTTTTCATTCTATATGAATCTGTAATGGAGTCTCAATGAATACCCATCTTGTTTAGAACCAATAGGCACACAATACACTTGCCTTTGCGTTGGCCTTCGTGCTTGCCGCCAGAAGGTCTTGAAGGCTGAGCAGGCCCAAGGCTTATCTCCACCCGGCACAATGTATGGGCTAAAGGGGGAGGCAAGATGGCTCATTATGGGCATAAAGCTCTAGCCTGTCGTTTTTCGGCGTTCTATAATGTCTGCAGGCTGTTGACTGCATTGTGTAACCGGCACAAACATGCTTCACCTCATTGGTAGAAAGACGGCATGAATGCAGATGGCAGATTGGTCCAATTGGCAGGGAATCTGTGAGAAAGTGTGCAAGTGAACGTCTGTGCGCTAGCATTGTGCGCTCATCTGTACGTCTTGACGTGTGTCCGTTCCACAAGGGGTGCAAGGACGGCCCGCATGTGCGCGGAACGTGCGTGTATGTGTGAACGAGCAAGAGCTACAGCCTCAGTGTGGGAAAATATATGTGTTGCTACAGGCAGGACCTGTGTGTTTGTATACGTGGGGGTTGTAAAGGGGGGTAAAGTAGGGTGCTAATTTGGAGGAATTAAAGAGCACTACACAGGGCACTTTGTGGAAGCGGGCTCTGGGACTAATCTACCCATGCTTGATCAGACACACACGCACATACACACACACAGCTGAGAGTGAGCAGCATGCCACATCACCCCGGGCAATATGGAAATATAAATTCACACACATTTAAACGCTCTCCATCCTTCACCAAAGATGCGAACGAAACTAAAAATGCTACCTCCGATTCTGAAGATCTCAGCCCTGTTAAACCACAGCTACATAACCTTGGGCAATATGCAAATAAACACAGCATGGATTTCTTCAGACCTGCATCTGTTTGTCTGTTTATCATAAGCTCTAATAATTACGATGTGGCCTGTTAAAAAAAATGGTTTGGCAAAAATCAGATAAACAATTTTCCCTTCCATCAGCTAAAGCTGAAGCTTTAAGGCAGTTGGAGCCAACACGTAGCGTAATGCCACAGATTTACTGAGTCGCTTTACAATGCTGTAGAACTTTATGATATTATGATAATCATGACAATAATAATAACAACACAGTGGCACAGTCTTAATATATGGCACAGTCGTAATATGCTGCCCCACCACTGCAGAGACTCGAACCCTGGCATGCCTCCCGGCTGGTTCATGAATCATACACAATCCTAACTGACTGCACCTGAAGGAGGAACATGTTTGCACCATGTGTTCTCCAGGTATAGGCAGCAGGGCCCCCGTGATCCTGACTAGGCAAAAGCAAGGTTAAACAAATAATGATTTCCTCAAGATCAAAGATGCTTTACAACTCGGAACATAAAACACAAAGGAGATATGTTTTTTTTTTTTAATTACAAATGCCTACCAAACGTATGACTTACAGCACACTTTTCAAACCAGTAGCCTTGGCAAATTGGGATTAATTGAAATATTGCATGGCGTATATAAAAAATGACACATTTGTTAGCTATTGTATGGTCTAAAAGCGGATATCCTTGTTTACTGGCAACATTAGTTGGACAAACTGTCACTAAAACTCGTATCAACAGGCCATGCAACGTTACACAAACCACTGTAAATTTTTAAACAAACCAGCATGAAATCAACTAGAGGGTACAACACACTAGAGTTTTCTGTTTTGCGCTTGTTTTAGACATTGTTACACTGCAATCTGTTTGCATCATCACAGTTCTTTCTTTTTCTTTCTCTCTCACCCTATCAATTTCACTACTCACTGCTTCTCCTTAATAACCTCCAAATGGTTCTGGGCAACCCAACATGGTTTTTTAAGTTACCATGGCATTTTTTTGGCATACAGCTACCTCTCTAGCCAAGGACATAGGGGTTGCCATGGTATTGGTGGGCGCCTTATAAAGCACACCATTGTGTGTGAGTGTGTGTTATAGAATCTGATGCCAGGCCTGCTTCGAGTTGCAGCCTCCGAAGAAACCTTTACCAGTGTAGAAAAGAAGACGTAACTTCCCAACAAAGACTTACCACTCACTCTCAGTGAACTGCTTTAAATATCACACACGTCTGGACAGAGATAAGGGCTGATTTGTGTGCTCATGATCAAACATTTATCCACGCGCTGAACTTTTACATGTGGAGCGTTTCCCCAGAGCGGCTTTCCTTATCTGCATTTGATTCTCTGGCGCCCTCATTCGGTTTTTAATGCACATTACATTCGGTTTGCATTTTCTGAGTCCAGAGATCGTGTGAATGACGAAATAAAAAAAAAAACAGTAAAGTTTGTTTATTTATTTGGCTTCTTTAACGTCGATATCGGAATCAGTGATCAGTGACCATCTCAGCGACACAAGGTTATATCCATACACAAGTTCATCTCAAGACTAGTCATGTACATACACACACCACACACAAGTCAGTACCTATTTAGAGACACAATTAATACAAATGTCTTTGGACTGTGGGAGGAACCTGGAGTAAAACCACGCTGACACCGGGAGGACATGCAGACTCCACATAGAAAGGACCCAGTCCGCTCCACCCTGGGATTGAACCCAGGACCTTCTTGCTGTGAGACAGCAGTGGTACCCACCGAGTCACCGTGCCACCCAACAGTACAGTACGACTGCACGTTAGATGACAACACAGTAAAATATAACATAAAGCTTATGCCATAACTATGTACAGACAGTCTGAGTTACATAGACGGACACTATTTGATCAACCTCATCTCTGATGAAAACTGTAAGCTTTACACATTTTTCTGACAAGGAAACTCCTGGTCAAGGAAAGCATTTTATTGCTCAAAATGTTGATCTGTGTCTCTGGAGACTTATTTGTGATTCTCATCAAACGTGTCATTTAATGATTCTTAAGGACCCAACTGTGGCAGGTTGGCTACCACAGTCCCATTAAAATGTAAGAAGATGTTTCTTCTAAAATTGCTTAGAAGGAAAAGTAGTAGAAAAATGGACCTGAGATGCTTCTGGGGGGGGGTTAGAAGAGTCTCAGCTGGGTATTTGGTTTCAGACACAATACCGGGGAGATCTTTCTACTGCCTCCATTGAATCTTTTTAAACACTCCGTTATTTCTATTGTTTCATTTTGTAGCCCTCAACACACAGGGTTCAGTTAATGAAACAAAAAAAACAAATGAAAACCAAATGATTTTGCGTAGTAAATATCAGCAGAAGTAACACCTAAACTGTTGGTACAAAATTTAGAGTACTGCAACTTCAAAGGAGCCTACAAATGAATCAGAGGCCTTATTTTAAAAAAGAGCAACTCAAACAGCAACAAATATTTTAGAATGCAAAATGTAGGGCGTTGAAATCATTACACAACAGAATGCATTTACGTGACTGTAAGAAAAGCAGATCTCAAGAGGAGACTCGTCTGAGATTACTTAAGGTTCTTGTCTCAGGAGACACTTTTGAGCAGCAGGAGACTTCTTTGATTTTTTGAGATATTTAGAGTTCATGTGGTGTTTTGTGGGAACCCATTTGAATTGTTTTAGCCCATGCTTTTATAGTGCAGTTTATTTTGTGTTGCTCTAGCACTGGTAGAGATTTGTTTTGTAGCGTGTATATTTCTGTGGGATTCCTGCCATGTTCCTGAAGCACGTGTAATGTGTAACAGGTTCTCTGAGGTGTATTTAGCATCCACGTGATATGGTTATGGTATTTATCTATTCCCTGTCAGCTCTTGTGGTTACTTACCACAGGGTATTTTGTTATATATTGCATTCATGTAACAATGTTGCTGCATCCCTGACATACCCAGGAAAAAATGTACTGAGAAACGTCATAGTAAAACTGCAAACCGCCTGACAGTTTTAATGGAAATTTTCACAGTTTGACCATAAAGTTCAGAGTTCTATAATGAATTTGTGATGGTAATTTGGCCACTTCACGGTTCTACTGTCAAATTTCACAGTTCATTTAAGATATTCCGGTGATCATGTTACATCTGTGCATTGTAACTCTGATAACAGTGTAGTAGTGTAACAGTGTAATCGCTCATGTGTCTGGCATGTTGTTGGAAATGCTTAGTTTTTTGTTTTGTGGTATTCCTGAATTACAGGCGTTTAATAATATGCACTAGTTTTATCAAGTAATCCGACACTACAACAAAAACGTGCCTTAACTTTTACAAAATGTGGTTAAAACACTGCAGTAGTTAAGTCTTCTGCTTATATTGGAACTGTTCTACGTCAGGTTTTGTATTTCAGTGGAAGGTAATTGTCGTGATTTACCACAGGTTCTGTGTGTTTGTACTTTGTACTTATCTGGCAGTGTTGTTGTTCCTGTCACATTCTTGTGATGATTTATCAACTAATGGCAAATTATTCATGGTTTAAATTTATTTCGTAGTCATAATTATGTGTTGCAAATTAGCCACATTTCACAGGGTATTATTAGCCATATTCAGCGGTCACTAATCAGTTTTGCTATTTTTTTTGAGAATGGTTTTACATTGCATTATATACTGTCTTCCTGTAATGCTTCTGGTTTACTACAGGTTTCTTGGAGAGTGTTTAGTACTGCTGTATATTATATATAATATTCTTGTTGTTTTCTTTGTGTGCCTCTTGTAATTTAACAAATGCCAGTAGTTATATCTCTTACAGGAGGATGTCAGTTTGTAATGCAGTGCCGCCTGAATGAGCAAAGGTCACAGGCATTCAGTGTTGGTTTTTGGACTTGCCGCTTACTTGTAGAGATTTCTTCCAATTCTCTGAATCTTTTGATGATATTATGGACTGTAGATGATGAAACCCCTAAATTTCTTGTAATTGCATGATCAGAAACGTTGTCCTTAAACTGTTGGATTTTTTTTACTCATACAGTTGTTCGCAATATTGCTATACATTTGTTTTGTTCGTGCAATACTTCTGTTACATGTGCAATAAGTTGTTTAGAGTTTTAAATGTGTGTTATCATAAGCAGTAAGTTGTCAAACTATATCTAAAGTTCCTAATACACATTTCTTTAGGCACCTTTATAATTAATATTTATTATATTTTTGTATGTTTATATATTGTATATTATATTTCACCGTTTTACCGTTATACTTTTATATATGTCTTAATATTTTTTGGATGTCGGTGTGTGATTTTTATATATATGTGACTGTGTACATGTTTGACTCTCAGGAGTTGCACAGCAAACTTAACAGACAATAAATAAACAATTAATTAATTCATTCATTCATTTATTAATTCATTCATTTATTCATTTTTTCACATCAGTACCGCAACAGCCCGGCAGTGTAATGGTGTCATTTTGGGATACGTTTTTGGTGCCAGGCTTTAAACCGTAATCAGACAGAAAACAGAAAAAAACAACAACAACACAAAACAACTAATTTCACTGAACTATTGTTGTGCACATCTTAGATTTACTTAACTACCCAATGTTTTGGCAAGATATATGTAATAAAATGCACACTTGGACAGAAAACTAATCTGACCCAGGAAAACTTTAAGAATTGTTTGAAGAAAGTAATTTTAGGTTTATATGTACTGTATATTATTTGACTTACATTTAAACAAGTCAGGTATGAAAAAGGTTGGCACTGTGGCTCATAGCTCCGAGAACAAGTTTCAGGTCTCAGCTCAACCTTTGCCTGTGTGGAATTTCTCCCAGTTTGAGTGAGAGTACGTGTGCACTTGTGTCCGGCAACAAACCTTGTTCAGGGGTGGTTCCGGGCTTGTGCCCTGCTGTTTAGGGTCTTGCCCTGAAATGGATTGAGCAGGTATGGAAAATAGGTTTGAAATAAAAACACTGATATCATTGAGGGTTACAGTTCAAGTATTCAAAGTAAACATTATTAGGAGTCAGATAGCTGATTATTCGAGTGGCCCAAGTAATTTTCCAGTTAATTTATAAATGTGCTTTTGAAAAAAGATATTTTTCACTGATGCGTTATGATGTATTGCATTGTAAAGGTTCATTTGTCAAATGTGCCTTGGAAAGAAGGACATATTTACACTTGTGGTTCACTTTATTAACACATGGTTACAACGTGTCTTAAATCTCATTAGGTTGTTAATAATAATATCTACCTCGAAATAGAATTCAAAGTGTATCAATTCCTGCATTTTTTATGTGGATAATCTCTGTAATTCTGAAGCCTCATACAATGACAAAACCCTGTTCGTACAGTCCAAGCAATTTTAGCAGTCTTTATTACCATTTGTGGAGACAGTGAACAATTTGTTAATCGAGACCAGAATGAATTAATTACACAAATAATGGCAGTGTGTGTGCCTGCATGTGTAAGGTTCATGGAGGTAAAGGGTCGTGTCAAGGTCAGCATCAGGCTTCAGTCCATGGTTTACACTACACAGATGGAGAACAGTGCTGAACAGATTTCATATCACGCCACAACAGGCCTGTGATACCATCTGCTTTACACACACATACACTCACACACACACACGCACACGCGCGCGCGCGCGCGCACACACACACACACAAACACACACGTTACACAGGGAATACACCAACAGATGACTCTAATAATTCACAGACTACCATTAAAGCAACTAATCTAACTGTTTATAAAGAAAGAATAAAGAAAAGAAGAATCTCAGAGAGTCTGGCACCTTCTTTGGCCTCAGCTGTGTCCATGTATCTTCTGGGAATGTGAATGATTCACCAGCAGTACCAAGAGAAACAGAACTCTAATTTTAATAAGAGGAGAACAAAGACAGATAGTCTTCCATCTAGCGGGTGCTAGATTTCGAAGCTGAGCCGCACAATGCCAGAGTTCTGTTGGCGTAACCTGAATGCCACAGGCCTTCCCCAGGGTACATGATTTGAGAAGCTGGATTGATTGTGTCCGCGCAAGGGGTAGGGGGTGGTGGGGTGTAGGTGTAGCATTAATTAGCCACAGTAATATTATGTCAATGGAAAGTCCTCACAAAGTTAGAAAGACTTTGAACTTGGAGATATGCATTTTCACATAAGTTTTTAGTGTTAAGTCCAGCAAAAAATAGATATATCCATTCCAAGTGTTAGAGACGAGGCCAGAAAGGGTTATAAATGGACAGAAAGACAATAAGAAAGAAAGAAAAGTACTGAACATTTGTGTTTCTCTTTTCCCTGAGGGATGGAGATGCGTAAAAGAAAAATAAAATTACAGCAATTAATCAATTTTACCAAGGGACACACACACACGCACGCACGCACGCACACACGCACGCACACACACACACACACACACACACACAACCGCTCTATCCAGGTGGGGACTTTCCGTTGACATAATAATTGCTGTAGGTAATTGCCTACCCCTAATCCTAACTTAACTCTATACACTCTACAATATATAAATAATTGATATGCTTGAGGGGACATTTGGTTCACATAATGGCCTACAATCACACACGCGCACACACGCGCACACACACACACACACACACACACACAGACACAGACACAGACACAGACACAGGCACACAGACACACTGTCTAACTATATAGTTAGGAACATCCCATTAACATTGTAAATACTGAGGCTAATTAATACTACACATACACCTAACCCTAACCTCAATAACCTGAAACAAATCTTTAGGCTCCTTTAGTTTTCAAGAAAGAATGTTGCAATTTCTGTATAAAAAAAACTGATTTGTCCGCACAAGGTATCTATTACATATTATTGGTCCTCACAATAATATACATTTCTCATCAAAAATGATGGGATATTTCATTGGGAATATTTCATTTTAAAATATCCTCTTATTTTTGTGAGCAGTATATAAACATGGCTTTGGGGACTTGGTATTGACAGAATATTACTGTAGCTAATTAATGCTACGGCTGTACCTAATCCTAACCTTAACCTCACCAACCTAAAAGAAATATGTTGGTGGCTCTTTAAAAAAAAGTCAATAAAAATACATTATCATCTTGTCTTAACTAAATAATCTTGGTCACACAATCGTTCCGTCTTTCTTGCTCTCGGAGCAGACTTGTTACTTTAACCGTGGGTGACAAGGGCACCTTGGGCTGCAGATGTTCTCACTGATACCAGATGGTATTGGCATCATGTGTGTGGGCATATAAGTGTGTGTGTGTGTGTGTGTGTGTGTTTGTTTGTCTCAATGTTTTATGGGGACCAAATATCCCTTCCATTAAGACAATGTGTATCCAAAATCTAGCATTCATTAAGAAACTGGTCAGTGAAAATATACTCTAACAATAGGAATATGTGTGTGTGTGTGTGTGTGTGTGTCTGCATGTGTGTGTGTGTGTGTGTGTATGTGTGTGTGTGTGGCAAACTGGCATCTTGCGGTGGCAGCTTATGCCAGCTTACCACCACCTGCACCCCTCAAAACTCAGCCTCTTCCTCACCTCCCTGTTACACATCACATGCCATTTTCCCATAAAACTGGACCACCTTAGTAGGTGTGTTGTGTGTGACTACTTGGCGGAAAAAATGATTGATGTAAAAAAATATGATATTGGCCTTTAAACCTTGTCAAAATTTTATCCAAACAAATATGCAGCAAATTGGTGGTTTCTAATCCACCCTTTGCTGCCAGTTCTAGTGTGAACAGGCCAATCTGGATTCAATGTGAATTGTGACTGTGCTGTTGCTTGCCTTTTTATTAAGCACACATCCATAATACTAGTCCAGGAAGTTTAATTGATGACAGAGAAGCTCTAATTATGTCATTCATCTTCATGGAGGCAGTGACGAGCTGGCAGAGTAATTAGTTTGATCTGGCTGGGAAAGTGAGCTTTAGCCAGCCAGATTCCTCTCTTTTCTCATTTCAATTAAATTTCTTCTTTCTGCGTCTCATTTTGCTTTGCCACCATTTACTTTGTTGCAATTCCAATCAAATCCCAGTTTCAAAAACTTAAACTCACAACTCTTACTTGCTCTAGGCAAGAGTAATTTTAAAAACAGATTTCACATGCTATCATACTCAAAGTGGGAGTGATACGGTGCTTTACAAATGTTTTAGTCCACCATTAAATTAGATATTCCATTGTAGAGGAATATTCCAAATAAAGGAAATGTGTATGCAGTATTAGAACTTATATAAAAGCAGAAAAAAATGTGTTTATAGGCTACAGTATGTATTGTGACCTAAGTTGACCCTGTCCATGTTTGAATTAAAGACCGGTCTTTTTGGAAGGGTAGCATCCAAGAAACCACTTTTTGTTTTGATGGGGAACAGGGTGAAAATGCTAATATGCTAAAGCTCACTAAGACTGTAATCAAGATCAGTGGAAAGGGTATTATAGAGTGACATGTTTTTACGTCCAAATATCGATAACGTGTTATATTTGGTCATTATACTATTGCCAAAACAAGTCTATTGGTGGCCTAAGACTTTTGAATGGTTTTGTATGTGCTTAGTTTCTTCACATGATGGCAGAACCAAGATGGCCCTTTTCTGTTCATTGTTGGCAATTATGTTAGCACAGAAAATAGGTTTGATGTATTCTCCTGATTGTCCATTGCATGTTAAATAATGTAACATTGGGAAGTTCAGGAATAGTTTAATTTTGGCTCTAAACGTCTCCTAAAATCTTTGGTGAGTCATAATGGAATGCTAATCAATCCTTTCGAGAAAAGTTTCAGACCGATCCAAAACTCCTTTGCAAAATGTACTGACTTTCTCTGCATATTTCTGATGTTTCATGAACTACCAAAACAGTTAAAGGAAAACTCCTGAGCTGTTTTGCATTTCAATCTCCTCTGAACTATTTTGAGAAAAGTTCTGGAACTTGCCCGAACGCTTATAGTAGGGTTTGGAACATTTTAAAGCTTCGTTAATGGAAGTAACAGAAAAGAAAGAACTACAGACTTGCTCACACACACAGACATGGTCTTACTATTAACATTTGATGAAGGTTTTTGGATGAACTCTGGTTGAGGGACTGGAGGCCGGACTGGTGTATTTGTCCAACAATAGTGACCAAAAGCCATCCCTGAATCCCTGACTTCTGCCCCATTCAGGGTACATATTTACCTGCACCTTGCAAACTCTGGAACATGTGCCTCATGACCCTGACAAAGAAAAGCAGAGAAAAAAATGGAGAGAAATAAAATCTTGAAAAATGACTTTTGAATTATTTTGGACTAATCCACAAACACGTTCATGCAGATTCTAAAAATGTCATGAATGTGTGGATTAGAATAGTTTTTCCCAACCTTTTTTCATTGGACTCTGCCCTCCCCCATCAGCTTGTACACATAGACCAAAATAATAGTAATATAATAGTTAAATAATAACAAGAAATTTAATACAAATCTTTTGGCAAAAATAAACATATCTAATCTAATCCTTCTCTATGGTTAATCTGTTTTCCATTTTTGCTTATTTCTCTTTTCCAGTCAGCTAAATATCATACATAAACTGACCATTTGTCTAATAAAATCCAAGCAGAGTAGACTTATACAACAAATCCTTACAAAATAATGATTAATCAACTGTAATGCTCTTTGTGATTGCATACTCTTTTTGAGTAAAATCTGTATAAGTAGAGTTATATTTTTTTTTTCATGTGAGTGTGTTATTTAAATTCTATTCAACATCTATTCAGCATGTTTGGACTCAGGTTGGGAACCACGGTACTAAACACTCCTAAATGTCAAAATACTTTCTGGAACTCAAGTGAACTCCCCAGAGAGGGCCAGTACACAGTTATTAGGGCTTCAAAAGATAACAGGCACCCTCCACCCCATGGAACCCACACAACACCACTGACATATGTATTTCATTTACATTACAGCAATAAGTTCTAAAGCTCTAAGCTCTGGCCTGATTTACATAAGTGACCTTTTAGTAAAAAAAAACAGCTAATGTTCGTACAAATAAGCAGTAACTCAAGTAGACAACACAACCAAATCCTGCTAGGGTCTGATGTAGATAAATCAACATTTGAAGACAGCAGGAGACTCAACCATTCAGTGGAAGTTCATTCTACTACCTGGGTGCCAGGACGGAGAAGAGTCTTGATGCTTCCTTTAATTTCATCCGGAGGATCTCGTTGAGTCAAGTTCATGTAACTGAGCTTGCAAGGTACAGAGGGTGGTTTGATATTAGACGGTGTTCCATTTTAGGCTTTGTAGGTGAGCATTTGGGTTTTGGGGAGTCAGTGAAGTGAACGCATCAGTGGGGAGATCAGAAAACCAGATGAGCCGCTGCATATTACATGAGTTGCAGAGGTCTGTAAGCATTGGGAAATGAGCCAGAAGAGCAGGAGAGCATTGCAGTAATCTAGTTTTGATATAACAAGAGACTGGACAAGAAACTGGGTTCCCAATTCCACTATGTCTAACCTGATTATAGTCATAATCATGGTGTTTATAACATGGCTCTTATTCCAAACCTATAGACATTATTCATTGATACAGGCAACTCTAGCAAATTGAATGGAACTTATAGATACTACACAAGAAAAACTAACTAAGTTGACTTAAACAATGGTTGCTCTGCTACTTTGATGAACTAAGACCCAGTGAGCCAGCTCACCTTGGCACACATGGATATGGCCCAATCATGGTAATGGCAGCGAGGTAGTGGCAAGCCAGATGGACGAAATCCCAGCATAAACGCTGTGTTTTTAGCATGACCCTTGTTAATGCTGTGCCATTATTACAGATGAGATTGCAGATGATCATTTGTGAATTGCACTCAAATAATTGGCTGCTGATTGTCTTCTCTGTGGGGTCCAGCTAAATGGTGGCATCACTGGAAGTCCATACATGAACGCAACAGTCTGTATGATTTAAACTACTCATATGACAGCAATTCCCCGTATTAAGTGATTTGCATATCATCACTAGCCTGGAATATGACAAACCTGTCACTTTGGCTAAAATCTAGACATCTGGCAAGTTTTTCCTTTTCATATTTGGATGATACCAATCACTGTGGGTGTAGTTCTACACTCTTCAATCAACGAATCTCTGAAAATATCTAAAACACATGCACTTTGTGAATAAGAGAGATCTCCAACCAGGCTCATTAGCAGTCTTTTCTCTGCATCCTAAACCATCCATTGTGTCCATCCCATAATGCACTGCAAGCTGGCAGTGCCCTGCGGCGGTCCCTCTCTGCAACCAACATGTGCCAACCTCACCCACCTGCTCCTGGGCGCTCTGTTGCCACCAACATGCCCCTTAACCCTGCCTTGGCATTTAGGACCGAGAACCCTAAGGCGAGCGGGCAGAGCTCCACCGTCCACACTCGGAGTTCAAACTGGACGGACTTCAGAACTGAGCCCAGAGTTCAGCCTGGTGCCATGTAGTTAACCAGATTCAATATGCAAAAAGTCCAAGTGGCATACTGTCAAAGCAGATGCTGAAACCAAGCATGCAGGGATTTCATCATTGTACCTTTTGAGAAAATAAGCAGAGAGCAGAATGGAAGGAAATGGCAGAGCTGGTTGGACATTTTTGTTTCTGTTCTCCAGTATAAACATAGAAGTGAACCACAGAATGTTTTTTTTTTACTGATTTCATTTCAACATCTTGGAACTGTTTCCATTTGCATGCCATTTCAATGAGCAGTATTTCAAGCGGATCACCCATATGATGGTTAAACATTCATAATATTTGGAAGCTTACTTTTGATCTGATTTGATGTGTAATGCTAAAAAAAGTGAGTGCTTTCTCTTTTTCATGTTGCAAAATGTTATGCGTTGTCCATAGACTAGAGACACCCAACAACTGTGCTTATCCGATAAGCCACACAACAGAGCTGGAAGAAGGACGAGTCGTTTACTTAAATAAAGTACTACTACCGGTACTCTGATGGAAAAAAAATGCTATAAAAATTGGATGTCTGGCTTATTTATTCAGTTAGAAGCATCAAAGTCCATGCTACTAAATGTATGTAAAAGTTTTAGACAAAAGGATCCAAAATATGCAATATATATATATTTTTTAATGCTGATAAAAAAGTAGACAGGCCAATTTTCAGTAATGCAGTAAATCATGATACTTAACACTAACAATAGTTTCAAGGACCCTTTGAAATCCTAACACTGCTTCCAACAACTATAGAGCACTTTAATTAAATTTAATTTAAAACTAATCTAGTTGTGCAATACTTTTTAGCGTACTTTGTATTATATTCATGACAGAAAGGTCCCAGAGACATGCGAAAACCTCGAGTGTCTGGATTAAAACTGTAACGTGTATACAGTTATGTTGGAGAGTAGAATGCTTTATTCTGAACATTAGGGAAAGGCTTCAAAAACGTAATAATTTGTAATTTTCTGATTTTTCCATTATAAATCCAGATATCTGCTGATAATGTACAATGGCAATAATGTATAAATGGCCAAAGTATAAAAAACCTACTAAATGTTGTGACCTAAAAACACAACATCACTTAATCCTGTGCTCCACTTTCACAGCCAGTAAGATTCCACCTGGCGCCTATTCCTATTAGGTGCCTATTCGAACTGTCTAAATTAAAGAATATAGAGAGATAAATAATAATAGCTAAATAAGAGGTTCATAAAAGTTAAAGTAACAAGTCTGTTTTTAAAAATAGAAAAGTACAGATTTATTTTTTTTAAATACACTGCTTACAAAAATTAGGAGCCTTTCAATTATGGGCTATGTCATTTTAAAACATCCCTTAATGTTTATAAGAGTTATAAATACTAAGCAGAAGTAAAATGTATTCAGTTAACGGTATTCAAATAATCAAGTAAAGTGCATATACAAATAAATAGACTAGTAGCCTGCTTGCATTGTGCTTTGTTACTTACCTCTGGTATGTAATTTTTTTCCAAGGGTTGCATCGAATACTGTAGCCAATTACAGAAACTAGTCTGGGTAGTGAAACCTCAATGAAATGATTCATGAGATTTTTAACAGATTACGTCTGAAAGTCAGCTTTATTTCCAGAAATGTCTGGCTGGTGAAACTGTTACAGTTAAACACAGCGTTATCAGAAATAAACACTGTAAATCATCGTTAATGGTGCTTGCATTTTACTTTTGTTATTTAGTCGTTTCCCAGTCACTTTAATTTAATGCAGCACAGAGTTTAACTGAGCAGTAGAAGAGAGTTGAACTGAGCTTTGGGATTTTTTTAAATCAAGAGATGCAGATTGGATGAGCTGGTATTTACACTCAGAACAGAACAGTAGCCCAGCTCCTTAAAAACTACAGCACCACTGCTCTCCATAAACACATTAGATTTACGAACAAATTTGAATTATATCCATGTGCTCAGTTCTTCGGTTTAAGCCTCCATTTTCGCGTTAAGGGTGGAAGAGCATAAGGAATACAGGTGGCTATCTAAACGAGTTACGTTAACTCCATTGTGCAGCCTTTCCATGGCCTTCTTTTACGCCGCAGCACCCCAGGCCATCCTGTCACACTTCTAATGGTGTGGCTCTCTGCTGGTTGATCCCAGCTCAATTAGCTGTTATTCCACGCCTGCTCAAGCACATGGGCGCAGGACCACTCTCATTTGTACCTTTATAGCGCGCTAACGAGCTTCACTTAGTGCACTTAGCAGCAGCGCTTGGCACGCGAACGCGCCTCAGTCTAGGAGAATCCCATTCGTGCGCGGTCACGTCCTGGGAATCTTTAATGAGCGAGCTATCGGCTGCAGCCAATTTTGAGTTGAACCGCTCTGTACTTTACGGGTTTTTAAAACTAATCTCTTTATTGCATCTGTGGACGGTGCATTATTATTACAGACATGGTTAACCATACCGAGAAAAGTTTGTTTGTTCATCTATAAAAGCTGCCATTCCATCATCCAACTTTCCAACATGAAAAACATTATGGAAAATACATATTAAAACACATCTTATGTTTCTTACGTTTCTTACTGACATTCATTTCCTTGCAGACAGTATGATATTCCATGATTGTCTAGTCAACTTCATTTCATTTGTTAATAAATATCCATTCCTGCGTTTATGGCCTGCAACACATTTTTTTAAAGTTGGGACGGTAAAGCTTTTATCACTTTGTAATGTTGCCTTTCCTTTCTCACCACACTTAAAAGATGTCCACGGTTTTTGGACGTGTTGTTGATAACTTGTTGCTGCAGTTCCGTCTAAGGAATCAGAGATTACAGGTGTTGAGTTTAGGCTTGCGCCTTTGGCCTTTGAGCACTGAAATGCCTCCCGATTCTTTGAATTGCTTAATGATATTATGCATTCTCTAGTGTGAGAAATATGTACTGCTCAAAAGAATAAAGGGAACACTTGGAGTTACATTGTGTTGTTTGAGTGTCCCCTTTGAGCAGTGTACAAATCCTTCCCAGTCTTTCTTTGAGGCACACTGTTTTTAATCAATTTGACAATTTTCTAATCCATTTGTTGAGAAAATGGACATCCTCTGTCCATCTTTGCCCATCAAGTACCAAATCTTGTACCAAATCATGATTACATCACTTGTTTAAAATTACATCATTATTTTGTATTGTTAATTAATCACTAACTCATTTTTAATGTGTTGCAGGCCTGCAATGCAGGAAAAAAAACACAAAGAAAATATCTTGGGTCCATACTGTTTGCAATTAAATAATAATAATGATAATAATAATAATAATAATAATAATAATAATAATAATAATAATAATAATAATTATCATTATTATTATTA
>JAUZST010033556.1:0-28537 GCA_034779995.1 Parotocinclus haroldoi | reverse complement strand
ACACACACACACACACACACACACACACACACACACACACACACACACACACACACACACACACACACACAAGCACAGATAGGCAGACAGGTAAACACACAGACAGACAAGCGCAGAGACATGCACACACACACAGGCAGGCAGACACACACCTCTGGTCTTGTTTTTTCTTTCTGTACCATCCAGCTTTTGTTAAAAAGTGATCCAACCCAACCTAACATCCTGAAACTCGTTCTCTTGAATCACTTTGGAGATTTAAATTCACATTCAATACCAGTCTGACAAATAAAGAAACGGAGAGCCGTTTGCTGACAGGTGAGAGGAGTGCTACCCATAATCCTTTAAACCCATCAGCAGATGGCCCACACCATTCCTCTCACTATTCCTGTGTAACAGGGCAGAAATTCAGGACCACATACATGCTCCAAATACTACACCCCTTCAGTATCGTCAAGTGGCATGGCAACAACATTCAGAAAGCAACGAGAAATCGGAAGATCCAAACATTTAGTAACAGCACACCATCTGTCTGTCTGTCTGTCTGTCTGTGTGTGTGTGTGTGTGTCGAGTCTTTCTTCTGTCTGTCTATGACTTAGTCTTGTGTATCTTTGATTTTTTTTTGTCTGTCTGGCCTGTGGTTCCCCCTCATCTGTCTGTGCACCTTTTTAACTCGGACTATCGGTCTGTCTGTCTGTCAGTAATTGTATCTCTCTCGGTCTATCTGTGATTCTCTCCACATTTGCCATTTTTCTTTCTCTCCTTGTCTTTCTGTGTATATATCCATAAATGTTTTCCCAACTGTTTGACACAGTCTGTCTCTTGGTCTTTTCTGTCTTTTGGTGCGTCTCTTCCTGTCTTTGTTGGTCTGTCTGTATGACATTTTCTGTCTCTATCTGAATATGAATATGCCTCCCTGTGTTTCTGCTTTTTCAGGCCTCTATAAGGTCAGGTATCTCTCTGGAGATCATGAGGGTATCAGTATCTGTGCTCGAGATCAAATGAGCTTCATACAATAAGCACCAAACTAAAAACCATTCCACTGTGTATGTGTGTCTCTCTCCAGATCTTGTGCTTGAACAAGCTGTCTTGTAGAAAATTGTACAAAGTTTGTTTTATTCCAGTACTGAATAAAAAAGTTCCTATATAGGAAATTAAATGAGGCATAAACAGCAACACTGGTTCCAAGGCAGGAACCAATTCTCGAAAAGGCATTCAATTTACTTATTTCCCTCAAACACCGACACAGCGAGAGATGGAGGCACAGACACACAGACACAGACACACGGACATAGCGACGGAGAGACAGACACACGGACATAGCGACAGAGAGACACGCAGACATAGCGACGGAGAGACAGGCACACGGACATAGCGACAGAGAGACAGACACACGGACATAGCGACAGAGAGACAGACACACGGACATAGCGACAGAGAGACACACAGACATAGCGACAGAGAGACACACAGACATAGCGACAGAGAGACACACAGACATAGCGACAGAGAGACAGACACACGGACATAGCGACAGAGAGACAGACACACGGACATAGCGACAGAGAGACAGACACACAGACATAGCGACAGAGAGACAGACACACAGACATAGCGACAGAGAGACACACAGAATACACAATACACACACAAAGATGGAGAAAAGTATAAGCAAACACAAGGTCACCCAAGGCATCTAATCCAAGGAGAATGGGTGTTTTTTTGAGTATTGGTGCTCTCAATGTTTCTTCTTTACAATGCTTATGTTTATAGTTTTCCTTGCCACTTTCACTTGATCAATTTGGGATTTGGCCTTGATATTAGAAGATAAAATGGTAATGCTGCTTGGAGACAATGCTTGGATGTAAAAAGCGCTATACAAGTAAGTCATGCACAAACAATACAGCGACACAAACAAACAGACACTCAAACACTGATCCAAAAACCCAAAGCAGCTAAATATTATTCTTAAATGCAAATAATGAACTGTGAATGACTGGAAATGATATAGTAAATAAAGTAACCTAGTATGGGATAGCCAGTGATTTAATAAATGTTTATGTCTTGTGGATAAACCCACATACAGCTTTTTTTTACAGAGCAGTTGAAAACGGTTTCCTGGTTAGTGTCTGTATTAATGTCTATTTCTGTCAGAGGTCTTCTGATGCTCACTTACACTTCCATATAGGTTCAACTTTGTGCTAAAAATTCCCAACATGTTTAATGTGAGGCCAAATACTCTACAGAGTTTAAATCTCGAGTCTGACCAGACCAAAACCTGAGCCTGATGGACTTGTTCTCAGGAATCAAAGCAGGGATCTCTGACAGCAATACCCACTGAAGGACAATTATGCTTTTCAAACTGAATAACCATGCGACCCACTGTGTTGAATAGTAATTAAATTATTCAACACTAATTAAATAAACTATACTGCTCACAAAAATTGGGAGACTTATTTATTTGATAAATACAGTTACAGACATGGTGTAACAATCTGTACTTTTCTCTCATTTATATTATGTGCAGAAACTACAGTATTGTGTGCATGTGTAGTGTGTGTTTGTGTAAATGCCGCTATGAGAAATGGATAACAATAATCCTTACAGTCGGTTGTAATAACAAGCTAGCAGGCTTTGATAACAAAACATAGAGCTGCTGCTGACATCCAGCATTTCATTAGCAGCTATCAATTATTCACGCACACGCGCACACGCACGCACGCACTCAAAATGCGGCCGACACCATTGTGAACTACACAAGAGCAAGCAGTCAGCAGACGCCATCTACTGTCCAACACACATACACACTCACAGGATATGGACGGACACACGGCCCCACACCTGTATTAACGTAACAAGAACCTATTAGGACACAAGGATGAACGGACGTGGGTGCGCGCGCGCACAGACACACAAGCGCACAATTTTTATACCAGTATTTACGCGTGTTCTCACCTCACTGCCTGCCGCTTTCCAAATCTCCTCATCCCACCATCACCATGGAGAACATAAACACACTGCAAACACCACCAGCCCTATGACACACTGCCACAAGCTCCACCCGCTCCCCTAGCGCTTTCTTCTCGCGCTCTCAAAACACTGTGCTCTTCCTTAGTAACAGCCCCCCATGAGGTGACCCTCCTCCTTTTATCCCTACTCTTCCCATCCGTCATGGGGAGAAATAAATATTTCAACCACAGAAGCTGCTCTGCTCCTCCTACCTACCCATGCTCTGTGTATGTGTGTGAGTGTCACCTAAAACAGTGTACGAAAAAAATCTATATGTACACTGTTTTAGGACACACACACACACACACACACACACACACCTACCCATGCTGTGTGTGTGTGTCCGTCCTATAGATTTTTTTTGTACAGCACTAAAACGCTAGCACTTCAGTTCAAACAATCAGGCATACAGTGAACATCAATTAATTATTTATTGACTAGTGGAAGCAGTGATCTGATTAGATGCATCACAAGCCACTTTACATGAGACACTACTGTACTAAACTGTACCATTATTTCGTATATTATTATTTTTCACAATACATAGTACATAGTTTGTGACAGAGTAATAGTACAGGCAGCCCTAGGCATATGAGGGAATTGGTTCCAGACTCATATAACACAAACCCACACATGGACCAGTGTCCAGTCTTATATAAATGTTATAGTATTTGCATGTAAGCTACACACACCCTCCCATGTACCTGCTTCAAATTAATTACAAGAACTAATACAATAGCTAATGAAAGGTTATGGAAATGTTTCGGGCATGATGATTAAAAAAATGTCTGCGAGTGAGGCATGAGGTGAACTGGAGCATAAGAATCGTACATCAACGTCGTACACACCACGTGTCGTGCTGCCTATTATAAATGCTGATGAGCCAAAACATTACAACCCAGATGAGCTAATGAAGAAACAAGTTAGACTGTGTAAGATGATTCCCATAAAATCTTCAGACAATTGGGGTGGACTTTACAATATAATGTGTTCTTTATGTCTGATTTAGCATGAAGAGTTACTGTTTATCATAAACGGTTTTGCAATTTTAATGATGTTAAGCTGCTGCTATGGAGTATATTACTCACTTTGCAAAAAAACGGTCTAAAACACGTGTTAAGAGTCGTCAGGTAGGACAGACAGGCACAGGTGCACCGAATACATGTAGCATGCTAGCACCACAGATTGATCTACCTACAAATACCTACAAAAAAAAGTCACTCAAGTTAAAAATGAGTGAACAATCTGATCCAATAGACAAAATGCAGACATCACCAGCCTTGCAGTGTATGTCGTTAAATTTATTTGCCTCGTCTTTTAAAAGAAATAATAACATTAAATACAGCTAAATAGCTTATTTAATAGGGGTGTCACGATACACATAGTAATATTCTTTTTTTCCCCCGATACGATACGAGCTGTGAATCGAATACATAAAGATAAAAAAAATAGAGCTGCAGCCATCTGCAGAGCAGAAGAGAGTTCTGAGGCGTACTGTAGTTTCATATGGCATCTAGGGGCAAAGTGGATAACAGGTGTGTTACTATGATGACATCAGAGCAGTGTTTCGAGCTACTGGGGGGAAAAAAGTAATTATATTGTTTTGGTTAGCCTACTGGACGATTAGCTGACTGTAAAATGGCTAGCAGAGAGAGCAGGACTAGGCTGGAGTAAACAAAATTACCCTCACATCCATCTCCTGTATGGGAATATTTTGGTTTCCCAGTCAGTTACAACAATGATGGGCAAAGAATGGTGAACAAAACGGTAACTGTGTGTAAACTTTGCTCAACGCAAGTATCAAACATCGGTGCTAATACTTCCAATATGCAAACTCATTTGCAGAGACACCATCCAAACGTGTCAGTTATCGAAACAAAGAGAAAACACGAGTCGCAGCAGCTGCTTTTCCCGACAGCATTTAAGCAGCCGCCAAGTGCCGATAGTGAACGGGTAAAGCAAATTACTCACGCCATAGGGAAGTTTATAGCTTCTGATTTGCAGCCCTCACACTTATTTCACACAAAGTAATAATGGCACTTTATAAGGAAACACAGGATCAAACTGTAAAGAAACTGGCTGAAGCAAGTTCAGTTTCCATATGTACTCCGTTTATCATACGTGTAAGGTTCTTTTGTATATTTTTTTCTATGACAACTTCTGGTACCAGTTACGCTTTCCAAAAATTAAGTTTGTATTGGCCACTGTGACCTCAAGATCAAAAACAAAAGAGAAATTAAAATCATTTTCTTGTTGTATTGAAAATGTATCGTATCGTGGAGCAAAAACAGCAATATGTATCATATTGTGAAATTTGTGTATCGTTTCACCCCTACTATTTAATTTTGACTTATTTAAAGCTAACTCAGATGTATTTCTACAGCACTTTTTAACATGTTTTTATGTATTTTTTTTTTCACAACAGAGCATTGTGTCAAAACACATTAGCTTCTAATACTGAAACCCAAGTCCAAACTGAGTGGCAGGAAAAAACTGCCTACACAGATTTTCTCCCCTTTAGGAATTAACATTGGCAAAACCAAGACTCAAAAAGGGCCTCGTCCCCCTTGGGCAGCCTAGCAGATAAAAGTAAGAATCAAACTACATTTATCTAAATAATAATTTTGTAGTAATCATTTAAGTAAAAAAAAAAAAAAAACTATGTAAAAACCAACAGAGAACATATTTAATAAAATCCAATAATAAAACATTTTGTATATTTTGGACCTGATATACACTGCTAAATTATCATTAAATTACCATTACTGATAAGATTTTTTTTTTAATCTCTCACAGCCCTCATGCAGACCTAAAGTCGATGATCACAGATGACAGCGCTAATGATAAACTGGAATGAACCATTCCTTTACCAAAATGACACGTTCTGTACAAAACAAGCACTCACGTTTTCAGTATTAAAAGCCTGTTAATTCTGCCAGATTGAAAGCTTCTAGGCTGACCTAATTTCTCTACAGGAACACATTCTCCAGAGAGGGTGCGCACACACTAACACACACACTGTGAGGTGCTGCTCAGTAACTGGGTTACAAACACTTGAGAAGGAGTGAGTGGTAAACACTGTTACTATACAATCTATAACAAATCCCTCCTCGGTGTAAACCGATGCACAACACTGACAAGCGGAACCACATACCTGTTTAACTAAAATGAATAAACTACAGGGTTGAAGCAGATCTCTCAGGATGATGATTAAAACTCTAATGTGGAAACGTGGATAAAAATGACAACACAACCAGTGATGGAAACCTTTAACAGTTCACCATAAAAACGGTTAATATGTCTTGAAGATAACTGTTTCCTGGTGGACTAGGGGCTTTGGAATCGACCCTCCCAGACTGCCAAACAGTCACAGTCAGGCTATAAGTGGGACCTGGGTTCTAACCCTCATGGTGGCTTTTGATGGGGTCTGGTGTCATATACAGACACAACTGGCTTTGTCTGAGGAAGGGAAGGCAGACTGTGGGATAAACCCCAGTGCACCCCCCATAGTAGTAGAGTACTGAATTTAAAACAATACACAAAAACCCAAACTAATTCATCTGTTTTCCAAATTACAATCCACCATGTGTCAAAATAATTTAGTTTGCCTTAGTAGCATATATAATGAATGCAAATAGAATGTTTCCTTTACGCTATAAATCATTTGAGATTTATATTTTGGGTCAAATACTTTGTGAAATTAGATTTTTTTTACTAATTGGTTGTGCAGTTACATAATGTAAAACAAGTAAACCTATGTGCATTCATCAAATTTGTATTAGATTCATTAAGATGCACATTAGGTCATAAAAAGGGAGCTTTCTAAATACATAATTTCAAATACAAAAATTTCACCAAGTAAGCACTGGAACTGTAAGACTGTATGCTTCAGGGCAAGAATGGTTCAGGCATCTGTCTCTTCACTATCTAACTGCAACTTATGGGTAAATCCCGAGTGGCCTTTATGACATCACCCACAGAGTTTAGTCCTAACTTTAATGTCTACTTAACTAAATGATTCAGTGGCCCCTTAATGTCATTGTTATTCTCTTGCTTTCATCTCTCACCTGATTTCTCCCTGGAACCCTCTCCAAATGGACCCCACAGCATGACCTCTGGCGATGCCGGTTTTCAGCCCTGGTGGCTTTTTTTACCCTCCTGCGATGAGCAGATTTGGTTGATTTCTCACCATGCTTTTCTGCCTCAGCTTTGCTTAGCTCCTGGGCTTTTTTGAGCAGGCTGTGGATGGACAGAAGGACCAGTGTGCACAGTACGTACATGATCTTCGTCCTGACATGCGACTACTCTCTGAACAGACTGAATCCGAGTGAGGATATTCGACCTGCTGTTGTTCCACAGTGAGAACCGATCTTCAGGTACACGGTACTGGAGGTAACCTCAGGAAGCCTTGACTGAAACATGAGCTTAGCATCTAGAGATCAGTTTACAGTTTTTAGCCATTGCCAAGTTTAGTTTGACTCTCCCTATGTATTTGCAACGTCCTTCTACAGTAATGTCCAAATCCTGACTTTGCTCTCCATAACAACATGCAATGCAGACTTAGAGGCTGTAATCCACAGGACAGCTGTCCCTCAAGTGACGTTTGTTGAGGGCAACATGTACACAGCGCTTTATAGCTCAAGTTAATCGTGCTAACCTGATTAAACAATAATCTCTTCTTTGGAAAAATGATAAGACGAAAGAGTCCAAAGTGCTACACGTCCACCAGACACGCCTTCACTTCAACCTGTTAAGTCAATGAGACAAACAGGCTTATTAAAATGCCATATGATCCTGGCTCTGTTTGTCAAAGTATTCTGAGAAAAGCAGTAGCTTCTCTTGCTACCTGTACATGAACATGTCCAGACAGGAATAAGTAAATATGCATGGATTGCAATTAACTGAAAACAATGTTTCACAATTAGTAGCACCCCAAGAAATCCAGAAAGCAGCATTCAAACAGACAAGTTCACCAAGTGGCTGGCAGTGCATACCGACATGATCATACAGGAGATCCCAGAGAGTACAGCAAACACTTGAATTCTGTGTTCTCTAGGACAATTTTAGCTGACTGATGCTGCATAATCCATAGGTCTCATTTTTAAATGATGGTATTAAAAAATGCCATCCTACTTTCCACGTGTGGTTTATGAATTTGGCAGGGTGCATATTTGCCGAAACACTGACCAGAGCATACAGCCATACACAACATTTAAGAGACAGTTGTATGCCTAATTGGTGTCACAATTGGTATCTGTAAGAAATCAGAGCTAAAAAGAAAAAAAAAATCTAAAATGCCAATAAATCACCAAGGTGTGCCAGAGGAAAGCATTTTCGTCATTTACTCATAAACATAAGCACCTGGAGTTCACTGGAACTTCAATTGACTGTAACACTCAGGATCCACGATCAGATAAGACACAAGTTGAGCCTTTTGACATTAAAGATGAGCACTTATAATACCTGTATATCTAGAAAATCATCTACACACACCTGTATAACTAAACATTCATACAATTATTTACTAAGCCAACAGTGCAACAGCAATGCACTGCATAAACTCATTTTCACATAATAGTCGGATCCACCACCAGAGCGGAGGGGAGAATTCAGTGATAATGATTGTTGGTGCCAGATGGGTTGGTCTGAATATTTCGATAACTGCTGGCCTCCTGAGAATTTCAGACACAAAAGTCTTGAACGTTTACTATATAAAGTGCAATAAAGAAAAACATCCAGTAAATGACAGTTCTGCGAGTGGAAACACCTTGCTGATGAGAGACTTGCTGGAGCTTACACAAAGGCCAGCTAACCAGTTTGTACACTTGCAGTGGGAGGAAAACTTGCAGGGTCAGAATGAATCATTTCTCTAGCCTTGAGGCGAATGGGCTACAACAACGAGGCACTACCCAGTATTAGCAATATGTTCCGAATAAAGTCATCGGTGAATGTACCTGGTAACACGTAATAGAATAAAATAAATCTATTTGGTAATAAAAAGATTACAGGGTGTATCGGATTACAGGTATTATTGGCTTTGGAAGCTGCTACTCTAAGGTATTTATTGCACCTGGAAGTGTTTTAGTTCAGCAACATAAAACTGCACTTTATGCTCCTTGGTAACATGAATTGTAAGTCATTCTTTTTTTTCTTGTTTTTAGAAAACTCCTAATGATTGTAATATTTTATATTATGGTGATGAAGTTACATGCACAAAACTATTGAAACCTTGTTTGTCTTGGTAGTATGGAGACTCTGATTCTCAGGTCTAGTCTTTAGAGGTTTTCCCTGTAAATAATAATTATGTTACATAATATCAGGGTTGTGCTCGTTTGTGCAAGTTCAGTGTTTACGTGTTCAGCTTTTATTTCGATGTTGATAAGATCTAATTGGGTGGCACTCTGGTGGTAAATTACTCCCTTATCCAACAGATACTTTGATTTTATTATAGTGAGTGTGATATGGCTGTTATATTGTTTTACGACCGGTAGGGTTTTATTTTGCTTGGTATCTCCACCTTTATGTTCTTTATAACCTTTGAAGTGCAGCAGTGATTTAACTGCATTTTTCCCAGGGTTCAATCATTTAAAGATAAAATATATCTTCTAGATTCTTTCCCATTTTCTACTATCCATGAGAAGGTCCACCATCTTGGGTGGGAGTGGTGTGAAACTTGAGATGCCAGGTGGGTTGGTTTAAGTATTATATTTGGTTTAAATACAGGAATGAATGTTTATTAACAAATGAAATTACGTTGACAAGACAAAAACATGAACCTTCTTGAAATCCCACTGTCTGCAATGAATCAGTTGTCAACCTTTCATATACGGAATGACCTATTGGATCTCAGCCAGTCTGGTTTCAAAGCAGCTGACTCCACAGAAACTGCCCTGGTGGCTATGTTCTGAGATGCTACATGCTGCCAGAGCATCCAGACCTTGATCGGTTCTGATCCTTCTAGACCTTTCAGCAGTCTCAAACACAGTCAATAACAAGATTGTCCATTTTTGTCCTTTTCAGTCTTGGACAGCTTAGTCTGATAGTGGCTTCCTTTCTACCCGGAGGGATGACTTTATCAGGTATCATGTAGAGGCTCCATATCTTCACCACATGCTCTTCCAACTGGAGTTCCATAAGGGTCAGTTCGGGGACCTCATTTTTTCTCTCTACATCTGTTCTCCTGGTGAAGTTATAACCTCACATTGCTTCTCTCAGGTCACCCTCTATTTTCCTAAAGCAGATATGCAGGCCACCATGTGTTACCTCAACATAACTATAGGGCATCTCATCATAAATCTCAGCTCATCATTTGAAACTAAAGCACTGTAAATCCGAACTGCTTTACCTTCCTGCAGATATTCAGCTCCCACGTGAATTCCATCACCACAACTTCTAAGAACACAAGAAACCTTGCCATCATCTTTCATAATAATCTCAGTTTCTCTGCCCTTAGATGTCTCTTGCACACCCCCAAACACCCCCACACACCCACCTTTGTTATAAGCAAAGGAACAGATTTTATGTCTCATGGTTTCTGACCATTTCTTGATTGACTTTAAAAATTGGAACTCAAAACTGGCCAGAAATCCGTTTATGTTCAGAGAATGCTCAGAATAAACTCTTCATTGGCATAATCACAGAGAAACTTGTCTTCAACCAACACAGTTATTTTCAAAAGTCATACAATTTTTTCAACATCCAGTCACATCTTAGATTACATTACATTAGGCAGACGCTTTTGTCCAAAGCGACTTACAATAGTTAAGTACAATAATAATAATAAGTTAAAAGGTATAAACATCTAGATGACAGGACCTACCCAATTCTCTGACCAGATGGCCATGGACCTGTAGACTCTTTATGGCATCTAGAGCTGATAAAACATTGGATTTATATTTATTTATATTAAGATTTTATTTGGTGTCTCTAAATTGGCCCCGGACTATTTCTCATGTTAAAATATGTCATTTGGAAAAATAATGGAATCACCACAAAAATTGAATTACTAAATTTGGAGGAGAATATTTCTGGAATCATGAAAAAACACTGCACCATTAGGACTTTGTTGCACTAGTTTTAAAACAGCTTAAATTCTTTGAGGCATGGACTTAACTAATGACAACTAATGACGCCTTCAACTAACTGTTATTGCTGTAGATAGATCAACTTTGCAGACTGGAGCCTTGTCATTGACCATTTTCTTCAATTTCCACCAGAGATTTTCAGATGGACTGAGATCTGGACTTTTTGCAGGTCATGCCACTGACTTTATATGTCTTTCTTGAAGGAAAGTTTTCACATCCTTTGCTCTATGGCAAGATGCATCATCATCTTGAAAAATGAAGTCATCATCACCAGACTGATGGAATAAGAAGAGAGTCCAAAAATCCAAATTTCAATGTAGACTTTGGCATTTATTTAACATGTAATGACTGTCATCTCCCCCGTGCTTTTAGCTGAAACCACAATTGTGACCAACTACAAGAATTAAAATGTATTTATGTATAGTGTTCTTAATGCCAAAACGTTGGCAATGAACCATGCAGTACTAGTCATGTTTGTTTCATGAGTTTCATGCTAGCTGCTGTGCAGTTGGACAAGTCAACACAGACCTGCTCAATACAGCTCCCACAAACTGCTTTATGAGTTTTATTGTGCTTGCAGTATCTATTCACTTGGCACAGCTTAATTTTTTTTTCCATTTTTATCTTTTTTTCTTTAGTAGTCTATTATAACTGGATGTTTCCACAGGTAAATAGTAGCCACATTGTGGCAGTAATGAACGATGAGCTGGAACTGCAGACAAAACGGCTGACTTGAGGAGAAAGTGTACATACAAACCAGTCTCTTTATAGAATAGAATATTTTTGTGCGTGGTAATATTAATTTTGGGCAGCATGATGACTCTGTGGGTGGCACCGCTGCCTCACAACAAGAAGGTCCCGGGTTCAATTCCAAGGTGGAGCGTCTTGGGTCCTTTCTGCTTGGAGTCTGCATGTCCTCCCTGTGTCTGCGTGGGTTTATTCTGGGTACTCCGGTTTCCTCCCGGTCCCAAGCCCGGATAAATGGGGAGGGGTGGAGAAAGCGATGGCAAACTACTCCACTATCCTGCCGAAATACTTCATGGATCACATCGATAAAAGAAATGTGTGGAGATCGATGATCCATCAAGTGACCGAGAATCAGCCGCGACTGTACGGTTAATCCAATCCAATCCAATATTAATTTTATAATAATGTTCAGCTGCTCGGCCGAAGTGGCACTTGTGAACGAAACAGCTTATTCTGACTGAAACTAAAAATGTATGAAGCAGTGCTGTGCATAGGAGAATTGATTCCATTACAGAAATAACTATCACATTCAGAGCAACGCAATGCGATTAAAAGTCCAACAGTCAAATAAAATGAGTAATGCACTTATTCATGTATTTTTGCTTTGCTCGATTAGAGGACACACCATTTTAGAAACGTTAAAGATTACTATGTATTATATTCTGTTGCTGTATTAAGCAGAGTGCTTGTTGAGAACAATTTTCTTTTTCATTTGTACGGTCTTTAGACAGTACTTTCATTCAATACATGCAGTCATGTATAAAAACAGTCTTTCAGACGATACAAACAATGCCACATGCTCATGTATACATTTTTTTCTTACATAGCAACATTTTTTCCTACAAACATTTTCTTGAATGAGTATTACGAACAACTTATGAGCAAATTTATTCTGCTCACATGAAGTCGTCATGAGTGCTGAGGTGTGTAGAGTGTAAAAGTCATCAACGCCGAATTCTCCTGAATTAATAACTGCAGAATTAAAAAAAACCCTCTGGCATTAACCTCAACACAAAAATTGCATGTCGTTATCTTTGTGGCATGGGCCTTACGTGGAGTGACAAATCACTTTTCTTCATCTAGCAGCATGATGTTCGGTAAATGCCATGAAAACATTACTTGGTAGTTTGGTAGCTAATACTATGCTATCCCACAGCTTTAACGTACCAACACATTTTGGACAACTTTGTTTTCAACTCAGTGGGAGTATTTGAAAATGGGTCTTTTACATCATGACTGTAGCTCAGTGCACAAAGCAAGGCCCTTAAAGGCGTGTCTGGGCAAGTTTGGTGTGGAAGAATGGCTAATCTACACATAGCCCTTACATCAACACCCAGGAACTCTCATCCAACATCAGCATCTGAGCTCACAAATGCTGTTCTGCATGAATGGGCATAGGTAATCCCACAGACATCGTCCAAAACCTTCCCAGAAAAGTCAAAAAGTAGACATTGTAGCTGCAAAGGAGGTTCCATAATCATGTTTATAGATTTAGAATGGAATCTCATAAAAAAAGGTTCTGTAGATGTGTAGGTATCCAAGTACTTTTGTCCCTATAGTGTACACGACGAACTAAAAACATGAACTCAGAGAACCCAGAGATAATGAAAGGACATAAGGTTACTTCTGCCAAGGAGCTAAAACTAGTTGACTGTTGCTGGATTTTCCAGCAGGGCTATAATCCAAAACATATGTGCATATCCAAGCATAACTGGTTCGTGGACCATAGAATCAAACCTAAAATCACACTATGAGAACTGTGGGTTCAGCTCAAGAGATTCTGTACTGAGTCTGAAGTGTTAGAAGACAGCTCAGCTCTGTTATGTTGCCATGTGGAGATACTAAATGGCAATAGTTTTGCCCTGTTGTTTAAAGTCTATGATGTATTTATATATTTATACCTCAAGTCCAAAACTTTATAAACCAAATTCAAGGGTTCAAATCATCTGAGCTCAATGTAGTTGCTATTACACCACACAATGTGTGTGTGTGTGTGTGTGTGTATTTTAAAACTTAATTACAGTGTGAGACATATGGGTGGGGTGCACAGTAATCACAAGGCAGACATGTATAATGTTTTACCAGTGTGTGTGTGTTTGTGTCTAAACAAATAAAGCTGTAAATCTATGAGACATTTAAACGTATTTTTCCCCTAAAAAACATATCTGGAAAAATGTATTTTCCTACATGATGCTCAGGTGGCACTGGGCTATAATATGCTATAACATCACCACCTCCAGCCAGGCTGGGCATCACTGGTCAGAAGATCATTCCCAGTACTGTGACAGCAATTTCCAAATGCATGCAATGGACTGCCATCCTGTGAAGGAGATAGGTGCCGGACCAACCCAACCCCCTCACTGACCAGGAAAAGTAATGTTTAAATGTCGAAATTGTTAACATGAGGATTCTTTTTTACACAGTAAGATTTTAAGTGGCAATTGTGTATTCTCAGTTCTATAGCTTGATAAAGGTTTGACAAATGTTAACCAGTAATAAAATTTGCTTACTTTTGTATTGTTTAAATTCGCATTTTCCATGTATTCCAATTCCAACCATTTTCTGAAATGGTTTATTTAATTTTATGTATGTATGTATATACATAAATACACCATAATTGGCAGATCTGCCACTGGGGTTCTGTGCCTTTCACAGATGAGAGCAGGCTTGAGCATGTGACAGAAGTAGATAGAGGCATATCCCTGGAAGGTTGCACAGAGGTCTTTGGGCTAGATGATGGTACCCCGATTGCTATATTGTATCAGGATGAAATCCTTTGACCTATTGTCAGTGCAGTGAAGGAATGATACTATGAACTGGCACCCTGCTCGCCTGACCCAAATCCAATTAAAAAAAAACCTCTGGGACTATAATACTTAAATCTATCTATGTTTTGGCCCAGTTTCTACCAGTTTGCACCTCTGATTGTCCAGGAGCTCAGTGATGCCCTTGTCTAGATCTGGAAGGAGATTCACCAGGACACCATCCATTGTCTCAAAAAAAAAAGAAAATATCCAGTGAGTGTCAGTTCTCTAGGTGAAAGTTAATCAAACAATCCCCTGTACCGGTGGTCTGTCTGGGTCACCCAGAGCCTGTTTGTCACATGTGCATGCCCTCACAGAATCACTGCTCTTAACACTTCCTAACAGCTAGATCGGAACCGCCTAAATGTTGGGCAACCGACCAGCCTGCTTGTGAAAATGTACTAATATGACCCCTTCTTTAAGTTCATCCAATTCTTTTCATTAAAAATCCAATAATCAGCATTACTCTTTGAAAGTTATGGACTTTCTTCTACAGTCACCTGACCTAAACCCCATCAAGCATTTATGATGCAATTAAAGGCAGAGAATACCGAGCATTCATTAACATAACAAGATGCTCTTTGGAATATTGTGAAACTATGTTGGATAACCAGTCATCAGATTTTACACAATCCTGTGTAGTTCATGCCGGCTCAACTGACGCTGCCATTACGGCAAAAGAAATTTACCAAATACAAAGAGACTAACAAGAGAGACTAACAGTTCATTTACGTTGTTACTCAAAATGTCACATTGTTAGCAAAAATAAGAAAAATCTTAGTGTTCTAGACTATATATATTATAATTAATTGTGTGTGTTATATACCAATTATATTTATTATTATATTACTATACATTATGCATATACTACTGATGTTTCTGTTTTTCTTAATTAGTTTTTTAAAAGTATGCAGCTCAGTTGTAGGAGGAAACTTCCTGTGGATATGAGCTCAAATCCATTTTTGGGATTGCACTGTAAAAATACACAAGTGGGATTCCATCCTTTTGATTTATTTATTACATTTTTCAAAACATTTTAGGTTTCACATTTAATTTCTAAAATAAAAATTTAATTATTTAAAAACAAAACAAAAAATCCACATTTTCATTGTACTGTACAAAAACAAACTCTCACCCGAAACAAAGGTGACCTACCCACACACTGGCAAGTAAAGTTATGTTGCCATGTTTTGTCGGCTGCACATCTGTTACACACTTTCTCTGGAACGTCTTGTTCCACTCAGCAGACACTGCGACATCAGCAAACTGTGCAGGGCAAATAAAACACTAGCAGAAGTTAACAACACGCAGATATAATCTGACAGTCTAAGAGGTCAGACCTGGTCTGTTTGCTAAGGAGCTACTCATATAGGCACCGTTTAAGCAAAAGTTTAGGCACTCTGGTTAAACTAAATGTTAACACTAACACTAAGTAATAGGGGTGGGGCAAAACTTCGAGGAAAATGAATCAGGAATAAACAGAGGGAAACTGTTTGTTTATGTTTTCTCATATCAGCTAATTATAACGATTATGCCTTTTAATAATAAGGCTTTGAGTCAGACTGCTAAACTGCTAAACTTTTTGAAGCGAAAGCGAGACAGAGAAGCGCAAAGGAGAAAATGTGCAAAGAAAGCAAAAATAGATACTTCAAGAATATTAAACTCAAAATAGATGATTACAAACAGAAATTCTGTTTCAAACCGGTTTTTATTACAAATAAAAAAAATGAATGAATTTTTGGTTACGAGTATCTTGGTTCTCAAAACTTAAAGACCCCGTTTGACGCCATAGACTTGTTTCATGTAGTCACATGGTAAAGAAAAAAACTGTATAGAAAAAAAACTAATCAAGATGCATCCATAATAGTTGCCCTCTGAATCGTAATCGAATCGAAAGGTGCCTAGAGATTCCCACCCCTACTAAGTAACTGTACAGGTTAGTTAATGCAGCAAAGCCCATTCCAACTGTATCAAAATGTGAGCAACAATAGCAGATCTACGGTATTGTTACAGTCTTATATAATTATATAATTATGATCACCTGTTTGAAATCACTTTTTTTTTTTTTTTTTTTTTACACTTCATTGCTAGCCCTACTACTGTCCCCATTCTAACCTTTTTGAAAAGTGTTGCAGGCCTGAAATGTAAGATATCTATTATCAAATATAATTAAAGTTATATTTTACGCCTTGTGGTAAGCAAAGCAACGGATAGCAAATGAAGGCATAGCAAATGTTATCACTAGTTACATTTTGAAAGACGCAGTGCTAATTCAGGTGGTTGAGAACTGGAATAGGGAATACTAAGACCAAAGATAGGGGACTATCAATCATGGGGGCTTATTTGATCATAAAATTCCACCCACATACTGAGACTGGTTAGTGTTCAAGCAGTATTTTCCTTTATATTTCAAATACTTTTTCATTAAAAGCTGCTGTATATAAAATGAACCACTTAACTGTGAACAGTTTACACATTACAGTCAAACTCTATACGAAACACATTAATTACATTTTGATTTAAAAGTATATAATGAACGTGGACAGGAAACAAAACAAGAGAAGAACGCCATCTGCTGGCCCAATGGAGACTGTTAAGAGTTTTTTAAATATCTGTTTTTATGAGTAACCACTTTTGAAACGCTGTTTTTACAAGTGTGTGTGTGCGCGCAGAGTTTATATTAGTCAAACCAAACCGTTCACATTCTTTCAACCAACTGAAGCATAAACAGATTCTAAGACGTCATACCTTTAAAACACTGTACCCGCCTGTCTGACAGGACTCGTTACTAGTGCACTGATTATAAGTTATCTCTATTCTGTTTCTTAGTAAATATCTAACTGATAATATGACACCATCTATAAAACACTAATGACTTCTCAGTGTCAGGTTCCAACCCCGATTCCAATGAACTTGGGACGTTGTGTAAAACATAAATAAAAACAGAATATAACGATCTGCAAATCGTTTTCAACCCACATTCAATTGAATGAACCACAAAAACAAGATATTTAATGTACAAATGGATAAACTTAATTATTGTATGAAAATATTCACACATTTTGAATGCAATGCCTGCAACATGTTCCAAAGAAGTTGGTACAGGGGAATTACTACTACTGTCTAGCATCATCTTTTCTTTTTACCAACACTCAATAAGCGTTTGGAAACTGAGGACACTAATTGCTGAAGCTTTGTTTCTTTACCGTTCTTGCTCGATGCACAAATTCAGTTGCTCAACAGTCCAGGTATTTCAGGCTCAATAGTCCAGTATTTTACGCTTCATAATGTACCACACATTTTTAGTCTTTTTTAGTATTCAGTCTAATACTCACTCTTTTACTACAAAGCCACGCTGTTGTAACATGTGCAGAATGTGGTTTGGCATCGTCTTGCTGAGATAAACAGGGGTGTCCCTGAAATTTTTTTTTTGCTTTAATGGTAGCATATGTTGGTCAAAAACCTGTATGTACCTTTCAGCATTAATGGTGCCTTCACAGATGTACAAGTTACCCATACCATGAACACTAACACACCCCCATACCATCAGAGATGCTTTTGAGAGATGCTGATAACAATCTGCACAGTCCTTTTCCTCTTTGGCCCAGAGGACACGACGTCCATCATTTTCAAAAACAATTTGAAATGTGGACTCATCAGACCACAGGACACTTTTCCACTTTGCGTCAGTCCATCTCAGACGAGCTTGGGCCGAGAGAAGCTGGCCGCATTTCTGGATGTTGTTGATATATACAGGAGATCCCCAGATGTTCCCAAAGCAACTGAGTTATAATCCCGCGGATTATCTTTGCATTGAGACCCTGTCTTGATGAAGGGGGTTGTTTCACCAATTATTTTTATAGCTGTCACTGGGAGCATAGGGTCACATATGATAAACACGTCTGAGGCAAGAAGTCAGACAAAGCACAGTACACACCACCCTCAACGAGAGGTACAAACATAAATGCCCAGATTAAGGTTTTCAGAACAACCTTTTATTGTATACACTTAAAATCTATTATACATATAATCTATTGAGTTCACCAATAAAGTGTTTTGCTTTTACTTTTCACTCTCAATTCATTACTCCCTAAATCATAAGGCTTTTTCAACACTTATAAAATAAGCTTTGTGTTAATCATTTTCGCCAGTTGTAGGTTAATGTAAGTGTTTTAAACATTAACTTAGTAACTTATTAATTATCATAGGCTGCATTATGCCCAATAAACAAAAGAGAACCTAGCACCCTAGGGTGTACAAATTAGTAACAGCAGAGTACTAGCAAGGAGCAAAGAGGTTTAGTTTTACTAATCTTTACCAAGATTTCCAGTCATTGTGGAGTGGACTGTAGTTGGATACACAACCTCAAAATGCACTAATTGTATTGACAGTGAATATTCAGATGATCCGCTGATGTTTTATTAATGTTTTGTTAATGTTCAAGTTTTTAATGTGCACAGGTGTGCACCAGGATTGAAAAAACAAAGACAATATCTAGTCCATAACTAGATACGTATTTTTTTTTATTTATATAAGTGATTTGTATAACGGAGCATTGTCTCAAAGGAGCTGTACAATATTATATCATCTTAAAAAGCCAATCCCAAATTGAGCAAGTCTAGGGTGACAGTGGAAAGAAAAAAACTCCCTGAATATAGAAGGAGGAAATCCTGGGAGGGCCAAGACTCGAAAAGGGACCCATCCTCCTTAGGTGACGTAGATATTAATTGAAATAACTATGTTGCAGATATAGTAAAAGTAAGAAAATAATATCTGTCCTGAAACTGGTTCCTGTTATTTTCACTCTTCTCACTATGAATAGCAGAGAAGCAGAAAGATCCTCTAATAGCAGCTGATCCACCTTTTATTTTTCCCAGTAACTGACTCACACTCTGGAATGTCTCATATTAAAACAGATGCTGTGAAAAATCAGAGCTCCAGCTTATTTAATCCTGGATTTGGTGAGTTTTACTTCTCTACCACACCCTTCAACCTCAACCAGAGCTTGTTCTTGACATCTTAAAGTGAGTCAGGAATTGGAAATGATTACACACTCACAAAAATACCCATAAAACCCATAAGCTTTAAACTAGTAAGAAGTCAGTTAGGTTCTTGAGCCTTACAAAACTAGTGGCCTAACTGGAAGCGTTCCAATAACATTTGAAAATTTTTTTCATGTACACAATATAGATAAAAGTTTTTAAACATTCAAAATCTACATCCCAAAACATGGGTATTAGCATGTAGTTTATCTTTCCTTCATTGCTACAACAGCCTTCACTCTTCTGGGAAGAGTTATCCAGCAGACTGAGAAACTTCAACTGAGGTCAGGCACGAAAGCTGGACAGTAAGCCCTGACTCTCAGTTGCCTTGCCAGTTAATCTCAGTTAATGTCAAGATACAGTGCAAGTCTGCAATCCTGAGGTTTTAAGAATTATGAAAGGAATGTCTTATATAGATCTAAATAACGTCTGAATGACAGAAAACTAGTACGAGCAAATAGGGCTTGGTACACAAGCATAAAATTTCAGCTGACAATTACAAATACAGTCGATTCCGGTTAATCGAATCACATCGGGACGCGCCCATTTTGGTCCTAATAACCGACTGGTCCGATTAAACAAACATGCACTATATTACGTGCTATAATTTATGTAACATATTAAATGTTTATTAAACCTTTATTGTACGATATACACATATAGCGAACGTACAAACAAGAACTACTGTTACTTACGAACTTTGTTCAATGAAAAATAAATTAGCACAAGTTTTTTGAAACGATCTACAACAAAATGTATAGATACTCAGCATGCGAAGCTTAATACTGTAAAAAACAAGTTCTTACTAAATTCCAGTCAACGTTTGAAGAACTTATCCAATGTGATCTGACGTGCTTTTGCTTTTGCAGTGGCTAAGTGGCAACTTGTGGCTTCTTTTTTGTAGTAAATGGAAATGTTAGGCGGCAGTAGAGGGCTGGGGAGAGTTTTCGGGTAGTGATGCCAGAGATGAAGAGTTTCTTCACAATTATTACATACTGTAGAAGTTCTTTGGTCCGACTGAACGGAATTTTGGTCCAAATAAGCAAATAACATTACCCGTAAATAATAGGATTTGTTTCGGTACTTTCTGATTTGGTCCGAATAAGTGGCTGGTCCCATTAACCTGAATCAACAATTACTTCATGTCATTGTCTGTTTTTACGCCGCACTGTTTTAAGTAAGCATGTATACACACTTATGATAAACAAAATCTATTTATTGAACAGTACAGTTATAAAGTTTTATAAATAAATTTACATTTGTATGCAATAAACCCAAAACATGATCATTGACAGTAGGTGTGTTACAAACATAAATGTATGTCATATAAAAAGTATAAATTTGTATTGAATACGGGTAATGCAGTATAAGCCTAATTGACTGAACAGCCAGATGCTAACTAGCCATGTTTGATCAGCAGCTAATACTGATTATTGTCAAAATGATGACAGTATGTGTGCAGTCAAAAGCTTACAGAAATGCCTACAAATATAATAAAAATGACAATATTAGAAATAAAGCTCATTCTGCTAGCATAAATGCAGAAAAATATAAAATTAATTACACAGCTAACAGATACCAACATTACTCCGTTACCCTCTAAACCGTTACAGCACCAAGATTATTCTTTCTTTTGGTTAACCCACTTACAGCTCAATGAATTAGATTATTGCTTTATTTTATACAAACATAGTTGTCTTAGTTGCCCACTACACCCTATTCACATTCTGCTTGAACCAGAAACCTTTGTAACACTTGCTGACAGAAGAGAATTGCAGTCTTTAACGCAGAAAACAACAACGTTCCTTTTCAGCAAGACACACAAAGATAAGCATTGCTGTATTGTACAGTACTTTATACAGTTAATGTTGTTTTTTAAAGTATATTTGTGCTTAAAATAAAGCACTATGCGCAAACTATCTAAACTACTATGTCATTATGGTAACATCAGATCCATTTAAGTCAACGTCCTGTTCAACGGAACATAATGCAGATGTTAAACGGTACATACCTGTGAGTGGAAGTGGTTTCCACAAACCTTTTTGTATATATATCTTATTCCTATTTTAGTTTATTTTCCAATCAGTTCGTCCAAATATTCTACAATAAGTTTTTTTTTCCATTATAGCTTTTTCCTTTTTTCTGTAAGCCAAAGCGTTTTGAGTGGATTTTAAACCTTAAATGATTCCTGTGAGGTGATTAATTGCTCAGATAGATCCTTAAATAGCTCACAAATACTACTGGATATTTCAAAATGAATACAAAGAGGATACCACAAGTACTGCTGGACAATCTGATCCTGTTCACTGTCAGTGTGTTTTGGCAGTGCTGGGTGACCATACACCCTATGGAACAGTAAATGTGTGGTACTCTCGTCCAGTTTAACCTGCTTCTGTTCATCCTCGCTGATATATCACTTACTACTCAATCATATTACTGAGTTTGCATCTCATTTGCATAATCAAACAACTTTCTTTAACTTTCCATTTGCTTTTCCCATGATCTTTCTGGAGAATGAGTAATTTTTGTCAGCAGTAAATATTTATTTTTAGAATCTCTGGTAAAACACAGCTGTTTTTAATTAAAAATCCCTGTGCAACTGTGTTCCTTTGTGCAGTTACTACAAAACAGGGCCAGCAGGACATGACGTTCTCCAGACGTGGCACTGGCAATTTACTTCTAGAGCTTGTGAGCTGTCCTTTAGTAAAAAAATGGAAAACAAAACTGATTACACTGAAGGTCCTATCCTTATCCTCCACGGGCTTAATTCTAGTAAAGTGTGAACAGACAAACACAGAAATTTGATCAAGGTGTTACAAACGCACCTACACAATACGGTAGCTTGCTTCATTCAACGTCCAATAAGAAGTGACTTAGAACACAGCAACCTACATAACGTCATATTTAGCTTCTACATACTGTATTTAAACCAACACTAATTTGGGACATCATATAATGTATAGAAATTCCATACTATATATATATATATATATATATATATATATATAGCAAACATAATATGATCACCACATATTTAGTATGTTTACCCAGATGACACAACACAAATAAATTTTGCTTAATGGCTGAACATTCAGGCCTTGTGATGTGGTGAAGCATAACATTTTAAGTCTGTATAAATTAATAGCTTTTTAAGAAGTTTAAAAAAAAAATATTTAAAAGTGGCTGCTTACAGACTTTAATGAGTTGTTGAACTTGGCTAAGTTAAAGAAAACATGGCCTCATCAAGAGAAATTTTAACTAAGACAATAGAAATGATTATACCACTCTAAGTTGGAAATCTAGCAAAGAGTTTGGCAAATATATTGGTTATTCCCAGCCAAACATTTGGAGCAACTCTAAGTAATATGGAACTTCATGAAAACAGCCTTGAAAATAAAAAACACACAACAAAACAAATGAAAAACAAATGGGTAGAAACAGGAGTCAATGTTAAGCTGCATCATATCGACTTTGACTGGGAGTTTGGTGCTAAAGGGAAGCATTTAATGAATTTGTGGATGGTTTTAATGAAAGTCAAATTTAGTTCAACTTAAAGATTTTCTTTGGAACAGGCATGCCAACTCAATGGAAAGGCCGACAATTTGAATTTCCGTTATCGTGGAAATGCAACGCTGATCATGACCTACAATTCAAGAACAGTACATAAGTCCATGCCTCAAAGAAATCAGGCTCAACAAAGTACCAACTGTGATACCATAGATGTTTTTAATGGTTCCAAATTTGTTCCTCAAAATTAAAAAACAAAATTACTGAGTTTAAGGCACGCTTCATCAAATCAGCATTTTGTATTTTATATCTGTGATTTGTTAAAAAAAATGGGGTCAACAGTCTCTAAAGCAAGGTCATTTCAACTAATGTCAGTGATAAAATGTGTTTACAGTTTACAGTAATTATTTCTCTACACCTACATATTTAAACATTTCAATAGTTTAACCCTGTTGTTAAAGTAAATGTTACAAAAGTGAACTTAACATCCACTGAGATGAGATTTGGAACACATCCCCCTCACAACAACTACAGCTTACTGTACAAGCATAGATATTTCATTTACAAATAAAAATACATGTGTGATTAAAAAAAAAAAAAAAAAAAGTTTCCACACCCTACGTAGTGCACTAAACATGAGCACAGCTTTTTGGAATACAGCTCCCAACTTTAAACTGTAGCTTACTTTCCCAGAAGTGTCCATCACAAGCTCTTTGGGTAACACATAACATATGCTATAAATAAGCATTCCTGCGCACGTGGTTAATAAGATGACATTTTACAAACAGTAATTTGGGACACAGCCTTATTGGAAAGCAACAGCATGAACTTCCAAACGTCACTTCAAACTTTCCAAAGTCACTTTTAAAATTGACAAAAAGTTCTTAAAACTCTGGAGTCAAACTGGAGTCAGATGGAAAATCAGACAAACACACAAATATACAAGAACTAGTAGTTTAACGTTACATTCTTTACTATAAACACTGAGCTTTTTCCATTTGGGGGAATGAGAGGAAATGAGCTTACGCTTTCAGCACGCCACACTTCTTCTCCAAACGTCCCCAAGCTCCAGCTGCTCAGTCTCTCTCAGTCTCCCTCTCAAATGTTTCTATACTGAATAAAATCCACTGAAACGTATCTGTTTATCCAGACAGACGAGCGAAAGTTTTGCACCAGCAAAAAGGGCTCACACTGCCCCGGAAAAATGAAGCCGGGTGCGCGCACAGCTGACCGCGCGCTCCGACGATCAGTGACGTAAAAGCGTTCCAGGCTGTGCTCAGATCCTGTTAGTAGGCGAGCTAATACTTCTGTACTATACTACACCATTTTGGAGTATACATAACTGCAGCGTTCTCAGATCACAAACTTTAGCACTTTACTGGGCTACATTTAAGAAGGGGTTTCATCAAACCCACTAAAATCAATCCCAATGCTACATGAAACAAGAAACTACATTTTCCATAATGCCCCAGCATCTTTCCAAAGGTTTAAGCAGCTAACACTTGCAGTCAGAGTCAATGTCTTTCAGTTATGGTAATGGACAACAAGAAATATTTAAATAACCACATTTGTTTATACGTTTTGACTTGCCTTTTATTACCGTTTATGCTGACTAGGCCTACTTAACTAGGCCTACTACACTACTGTATAATTGACCAAAATTACATATTAGACCACTAAAGCATTCATTAAACTAGCAAAGGCATCAGGTAATTCAATTCATAAAAAAATATTTAGTGCTATACTATCTATGGCATATTTTAGTGCTGAATCATTTAATCGGTTTAGTGTTTAACATGTTTTTTATGCACAGTTATGCCCATAGAACTGATTGGCAGTTACAACAATGCCCCTATTTATCTTGTGTGTGGCAAAATTGTGGAGTCAGATTGTTTTTAAATGTCTTTTAGTTACACTACGTTTATAGCAATGATCAAACATTTTATTTTTTAGCTAAAAGTTGAACCATAATGTTACTGTATACTAGCTACATATCTACAATATCGCTATATACCTAACCCTAATAATAACCTTGGGCAGGTCGCCATTCCTTCATAAAGCACATACACACACACATTAAGGGCACTTTGGAAATACCAATTAACCCAAAAGCATGTATGTGGCAAGAAATTGGAGTACCCAAAGTAAACACACTCAGGCGGAGCCCAGGATCAAGACTGAGCTTGGGAGGCGGCAAGGCTAACCACTGCGCCATTGTGCCACCATCTGGCTCAGATCACACAGATCAATAATTTGAAGACATGTTCATAAACTCTACACCATATAAGATTTATGTTTTTATGAACTTTCTTTTCATTTACAAAATCAGTAATCCATGACCATGGGTGACAAATGTTGTAAATGTTTGTTGACATTCTTAAGCAAATGCAGTTTATTTTACCCACGGTTGATACGTTTAATGGCATCCTCTATCCTCACAACCTAACTAAGCTCCAGGTGGATCAGTCTCGGTTCTGTCTGTGTGGAGTCTGCATGTCCTCCCTTTGTCTGCGTGGGTTTACTCCAGGTACTACTGTTTCCACCTACAGTCCAAAGACACGCGTGTTAGGATAATTGATGTTGCTAAAGTTCCCCTAGTTTGTGTGTGTATGAGTGTGGGAGCCCTACGATGGGATGTTCCTGCCTTGTGCCTCCCATGGCCCTGCCCAGGATCAAGCAGATATGAAAATATGACATGGGGTGCACAAACTTTTTGCCTCCTGAAACAATATCTCACTATATCCTGTAAGAGATCTTTCTGTAAATATATTCATTATCAGGGCATTTCGCTCAGTATTGTTTCCCACATTCCCGCCATTTCTCATTTCCTGTCTCTGTGCTTCTACAAGATTACAGGAAGAATGCCAAAAATCCTCACACTTCCTGTCGTTTTCCTATATCCAAAGATTGCTAATGTTGTGTGTGTGTGTGTGTATCACTGCTTATAAGCTGGGGATAAAACACACAGACACGTTATTATCTGTTCCACACTGCACATGCTGTAGCTGTAAAAACCTAGGGCATCAAAGTAAAGCTAGGCTGTTTAATATCAGAAAATGAAATAATATGTCAGAATGTAACATACTGTAGCAAAGATGTGAATTAGCTAATACACTCACTAGCACTTTATTAGGAACAGCTGTATACTCACTACTTCTGTTATCTAATCAGCCACTCTTGTCTTCACATTATCTGAGTAAACTCGTAGAGTCTTACAATCCAGATCATCTATTCGTTTGCAAGGTGCAGGACTTCCTAAAATACCTAAAATTAAAAAGCCACAGCAGAGAAAAAAAGGTTTCTCATACATGACCCCCTAGATATGGAATACACTTCTCACTTTAGTTTTGGATTCAGACACTAGAAACATTCTTATTTGATTTGATTTAGACTGAGATGAGTGCCTAGGATTACCGGGGCTGGAGTGCGGGTTTGTGTTTCACATGAAAATGAAACAATTGCAATTGGATGAAACAATTAGTAAAGGCACAATTTGCCTTACAAAAATTACTTATGAAAAATAAGGCTAAATGTTGCCCTACAATGGGAATTATGCAATTATTATGTGCATGGATGAGAAATGAAAAAATGGCTTTCTACGAAATATTGCAGATGTAAATTAATCTCTGCTAAAAAACTAAAAGAAACTGACTCTGACTGAAAGTTTTCGCTGTTCAAGCTTTTTGGAAAGATGCTGGGGTATTGTATAGTGCCTGTGGTATATTTGTATACGTTATCCTCTAGTTCTGCTCAGCTTTTTAGGACCATTATATTAGTCGAGCACAGCAAAATTGTCTTACCGTTCCCACCAGGGACATCATTAGATTTACTTTACTGGACCATGTGCAAAATACGCCTGTGCCCCACTAAAATCATAACCATACTGGAGTCAGTAAGAAAGTCATAAAGCTTTATCCTGCATTGTTGAGCATAACTACAGGACACAAAAAACACTCATGTCCCTTATAACACACTATTAATGATTACTGAATCAATACAGTACAGGCATATTTTCGTACATACTGTATCATTTTTTCCATATACTATCACTGTGATTAGAATAGCATAAGGAATCAAATCCAACCAGTTTCACAATAAACAACTGTGAAGCTCCAAATCAGTAGGCAGGACAGAGACAAGCAAGTACTGAGTTCCATGGTGCAGCAATGTTATTGTTTCCCTCATTACAAAGACTTGGCTTTGGCTATAGGTTTTTTAGAAGATACAGCTAATCTTATTGTTTCGTGTAATGAAAAGTAAGAAAGGTTTTCGATAAGTCAGATGTTTATTTTAGTTTTGTGCTTTAAACATTTAACTTGAAAGAAAATGACTGTAAACTTTGACAAATTATTTCAGAATGCATTTCCACTAAATTTACTCTTCTTAAAGCTGTGTTCTATTTCAGCCTCATTATGTAACCTTAAACAAAGTACCTACCAACAATATTTATAATAATAAATTAAACACAAAATACAGAACAGATTTCTTTGTGCAAGGTCATGAAGTGTGATAGTCTGAGATCATCAGATAAGGTGAGACTGGAAGAAACAGACTTACTTTCCTTCGTTCCATCATTAATTGTTGTGAATAGCACTTCTAAATCTGATATGTTCTAATACCAGGTCTCTCTTGTTTCCCTTTGATGTGTAGATATATACAGAGAGCTCTTTAAAAAGCCACACCCTGTGAGACACACTATGAACTAATTAAAGGCTTGGTCACATGAATATATGGCATTTCAGCTGAATTTGTCTTCAAACCCATCTTTAAGATGTACTATCCTGAGTGCTTGTACTACAAAAAGGCTTCATCAAGACACAGGACAAATTATCCCCTAGAACCAAGAAGAATTCACTTGAACCCAAGTAAATTAGAGCAACAATAGAACACAAAACCCTGCGTCTGTATAATAATAACACAATGTAACAATTAAGAAAATTATTTTGTTCCCCGTTGTTAAGTGTATTTTCTTAATTGTTTGTGCCTTAAATGAATGAAAAGTTATTATTCCCTGTAAACATTGCTTTTTGTGGTCAGCACAATGATATTTTGAAATGTATCCATTTTTAAGGATATTCACGATATTTCAAGAGACTTCAAGAAGCTTCTGGAATTGTGACAACTATCAAGAAGTTTCTAGAACTGTCCAGAAATAGCTAGAACTTTCTGGGACTGTACATAATTGTACATAGCTGTATAAATACAGTTATATAGGCTCACTATAGCCCTTCCTGAGAGACGGAGAGACAGGATCTACTTGATCGGGATTACATAGTAAGTGGGCAACGGCCATCACAGACAAAGGGGAATTGACCTAGACAGACAGGTGTGAATTCAATATCTATTC
>JAUZST010033546.1:0-28538 GCA_034779995.1 Parotocinclus haroldoi | reverse complement strand
TGGTGTAGTGTGGTGTAGTAGGTATGTAGAATAGTAGTAGTTATGTGTGTATTGAAGAGTGTAATAGATAATTGAGTGTAATAGATAATTGAGTGTAATAGATAATGGGAAGAAGCTGTTCCAGAGCCGAGTAGTTCTGGCACGGATACTCCTGTATCTCCTACCAGAGGGCAAGAGATTATACAGGGTGTGGCTTGGGTGAGAAGAGTCCCTGATGATGCTGCGTGCTCTACATGGACATTGCTGGTTTAAGCAGATTAAAATTATTTGGACTAACAATAAAAATGAATATTTTGTTTCAGGTTTTCCTGCAGCTGACTAGAGATGATCTGGAGCGTCCAGAGAATCGTCCGTACACTGTATCAGAGTCCGTTCCAGACACCGCCACTTCCACAGACAGCCTTAACGATGAGCTAAACTCCAGCATGTATTTTGGAGAGAAAGCCAGTGAGTGTTCTGCTGCAATTACACAACATAATACTTTCCATCCCATACCAGCAGCCTGCAAATAGGCAGTTTTGTCTGCGAAAATATCCACAGGCTTCAGCAGAAATGTGATTTCCTTTAAATGTGAGGTTTTTCTGATAAAATAAATAAATAGACCTCAGTTGCACATAAGTGATTAACTGAACGGCAAATAAGTAAATTGTGTTTCCCTTGCATTAGTTAGAAATTGAGGAAAAAAAAGAAAAAACGAAGTAGAAAGAAATCCAGGATGAGACTCAAATTAATTAAAAATGATAAGAAAAGACAGCATGACTGTGCATAAACATAATCTGTTAAACACTAACTAGATTGAGATTTAGTGATTTAAATGCCAAAGATGAGAAATGAAGAACAAATCAACATTAAACGTTTGTATTAATTACATTACATTACATTACAAACAGAAAAATAAATTGTAAATTACTCACTCATAGAAAACCCTATGGAGAGCTTTAAGGGGTTTACATGATGCAGATGCAGACCCCTATGTCAAACACTGATGAAACGTTAGTTTTATGTAAATGAGAGCATCTGATATTATCAAGCAATGACTTTACTAAAGAAAACTTACCAAAGTCAAAACCAAACAAATGCCACAGGAATGGCGCCATTGGTGAGAGAGAAGGTACCACAAGATATTTACCTGACCGGATTTATTGCAGCATGAAAAGAACATAAGTATGTGTAAAGACTAAACTGTCTTCATTGATCTTTCCAGGTCTGACTGGTAGCTCCACAGTTAGCGGTCTGGCACTGTTGGCTCAGCAGGTGATGGCCATGCTGATCAAACGCATTCATCGATCCAGGAAGGACTGGAAGGGCCTGATCTCACAGATTCTTCTCCCTGTGCTGTTCGTCATCGCCGCAATGGGTATCGGCTCCATCAAGAGCAACTTGGAGAATTTCCCAGAATTGGAAATCTCACCTGCGCTCTACAACACCGGCAAACAGTATGCCTTCTTCAGGTAATCGGAACAACAATGTCATGATACACTTTCTATTCAATTATCTGTTCATTTGTTATTATCTTGCCAAAATGTGCAGGGGCAAAGCTCTATACAAGTGTGTAACATAACCCTAACATACGCTGAACCCACTTTGAGGAGCTGAGAGACCCAGAAACCTTTATTAAGGCCAAAATGCTGCAGAAACTGGGACCATTAAGCCACTGGATCCTTGGTGCTGGGAAACCATGCACACACCAAACTCTGATTCTTATTTTGCCCCTGTCAAAATTTACTTAAAATTGGCTCAGATGCCCGCTGTTTTCTAGCACTGTTCCAAGTTACAAAATTTGGATATGTTACTTCATAATACTCTTTTTAACTGCTCTTCATTCCAATCAATATAGAAAATACCCTTAAGATCCCCTTTCTTGGCTGCTACCATTACAAAAAGACCATTCCTTATTGTTCAGACTGCAGAAGGGTCAACCTGAAAGCTTCATCCCAATACAGATTTCAGATGCTGCTATTGCTAAAAAATAGTATATTTAATCTAATAGAGGCCTAAAACCTTTGCACATCATTGTATGTTAGACTACAGACTAATGCTGGCCAGAGACTGTCACTCCAGGGTCACCAGAATCTCAGTGCTCTTTGGAATAGGGGCTGAGTCTGTCCCACTAGAAGGGATATCTCCCCTTCATTACATGTGCACTTATTTCATTTTAAGTATAGATAGGTCAAACTGTCGGAACAACGGAAATAACTTTTGTATTATTTATTGTTATTTGTATTGGGTGTTAATAGGTGTTTAAACTCTCAGCATTTGTATGAATAGTATTTAAATGACTAATTAGAATTTGTAATGTATTATGTAACATCAGAGCTATAATGAGCACCATTAATTTCAAATTCTGGAAATGTCAAATTGTGAGTTTCATACATACATACATTTTTTGGTCACAGTACATACCACTGGATTACCTCTGAGATCACCAGGGGTGGGTTCATGGGTCTGCAGTTGCTACGTGACCAGACAAGGAGTGCAACCACAAGACACTAATGAATGATTTATACACATTTTCACTACTGGTTACACTCCTGGATTTTTTTTCCCATATTATTTATTCATATGTGGTTGTGGTACCTTGCTATATGGATAACTGTTTGTTAGAGATAAATTTATATACATATTTCTCCACAGTAACCAGAATTCAAACTCGAGTTACCTGGTGGATGCAATGATGTCGTATCCAGGAATAGATCACTTCTGCATGTCCCATCCCAACAGCGTGTGAGTACTATGCCGACTCATGTCAGAGGGTGTGTCCATCAGGACAAGTTTATTCAGGAAAAATTAATTCTTAATGACCATTGGCCAAACTTGGAATAGGAATGAGTTGTGTTCATTTCTGTTACCCTGCAGGTGCATTGTTTGTCAGTTTTGTGATGTTATATGAAATCCTCCTGATCAGTCAGGACAAAGAATGCCACAGTGTTGTGCTATCTGTACATCCTAGAACAGCGTGAGCTTAGCATTTGTACAATGATCCTGTAATAACTGATACATAATGGTACATATGACATATTGGTTGAACATTGTTACATTTTCTGTGTTGGTATCACCTTACAACAGGGTAATGCTGGTTGTTTCTGGTGTGCAGCTCTGAATCTGAATGCGAACAGATGTTTGTGACAGGCCTTGTGATGGAAATTCAACTGCATACTTGCCCTTCATGCCCAATATGCTAATGTAATGCATAAAGCCAATTCATCCCGTCTTTCATTACACTCTGTGCAGATCTGGCCAGCACAACTCTCATCTTACCAGTTGATTGTTTTTCTTATTTATTTAAATAAAAAAATATTTATTATTTTCAGTTTTCAATTGAATTCCAATTTGATTTCAATTCAATTTATTTTGCTATATTTATTGCTTCATACTTTCCTCGGCTGTATAAACATGCACGCTCACTTTGACTTTGTGTAATATTTCGCCACACCTGAGTTAAAGTCTGTGTTCCAGTCATGATGCATCATTTGTATTCTATTAGCACTACCTGTTTCTTGGATAGATCATCCTTTAGTGTAGCTTAGATCATGGCTGGCACACATCATACTGACCTTAGAGGAGCTTAAAATGTGCTGAGTGGTGCTTTGCATCTGGAATATAAAAAGTGTAGAGATGGCTCTCCTTGACATTTTTATGAGCGTGTAATGATACTACTGCTACTCCTACATTATTTTTTGTTCTGTTTTGTACTTATAAAAAGTGTGAGCTTGGGGTTGGATAACTGATAGATAGGGGACATATGAGGACAGACAAATAAAATGAGCATTATAGAACAATATGAAATAATATTAGTAGGAAATATCAGAAGAAGAGCAATAACTAAAATAAATAGGGGAAAACATGCCTTACGTGAGTTTATTTTAGGCAAGATCATTTTTGTAGTTATATGTATTAATTATTGTATTAATTATTATTATTATTATTATTATTATTATTATTATTATTATTATTATTAATAACACACATTTAACCCCCATTTGTAGTGGTTTGTTAGTGTGGGTCTGGATCCTGTAATTAATTAATTAGATAAGAAGAGATACACAGCACAGTGGTGCAGTGGTTAGCATTTCTGCCTCACAACTTCGAGATCCTCGTTTCGATCCTGGGCTCTGCCTGTGAGTTTTCATGTTCTCGTCATGTCTGTGTGGGATTTCTCCGGGTACTACAGTTTCTTCCCACATTCCAAAGACATGTGTTAGATTTAGTGGTGTTTCAAAAGTGCCCTCAGTGTGTGGATGTGTGTATAAGTGTACTGTATGTGCCCTATGATGGATTGCTGCTCTGTGTAGGGTAGAAGACCATGTTGAATGATATGTGTCTTTTTGTATGTAGGGTGTGCAAGAACAGAGATGGTTTGTTCGTAGATGATCTGGCCACTGATGTAAGTGAAGGCACATTCGTGTCTGGAGACTGTTCATGCAAGGACTATTCACAGGTGAGTCTGAAATGTGATACGCCTTCACCGTCAGGACTAATACAGTATATCATCAAAATGTAAATATTGTTATACACAGTGAGAGAGAAATTAAAGAAATGAGTTCAAAGAAATTAGTTAAAAACCTTTCTGTTCATTCCAGACATGCATTAAACCTAACTTCAGTCCTGCATATAAGATCAACCCATCATCCCAGATCGTCTACAACCTGAGCAGTATTGATATTGAGAAGTACCTATTGGTCACTGCTAATGATTTCATCAGAGACAGGCAAGTTATAAGTCTTGTACATTCATTACAGTAATGCTATATGACTTAAATCGAAGGCTTGTACTGGCTCAACAATGACCTTTTATACATACATTTTTTATATCACCCTTCCATTCTCACTTGACTTACTGTTGTAAGAAAACCTATATTCAAAGTTACAAGAAGTTCAGAACAATAGGGCATTATGATGATTATTATTATTTTATTATTATTATTATTATTATTACTATTATTTGACTTTTTATGATTAATTTTATTTTAGGACAATATGCCTAAAGTTTAGTTGTTTTATTATACAAAGTGTTTCTATGGTTCTTATTTCAGTTTTCATACATATGTCATTTAGAGGTAAAAGATCTAACTGAACAGTAGTTGATATTGATATTGATATTGTTTTGAAATATTTATATATACATCATGAAATATGATACTATACTATAGTAGTAATACTAATTATAGTATACTATAATTAAAGCTATAATTTAATTTAAGAAACGGTAAAGTTGTTGTAATTTTATTACAATGACTAATGGCCCTATGATTGAAGTTATATTAAACTGAATAAAATATGTCTAATTTTAAAATAAGAACAGGAAAAAAAACAGTAAACACTGGAATTGTAACCACTGTTGTAAGTTTACAGTTTACATTGCTCACCAAAATAAAATATCCAATAAAATATCCAGTTTTTGTTAGCAGTGTATGTAAGAAAGATTCTGATTAATTAGAGTATTTAACTACACTGTGGTTACCACTGTTGTTTGAATAAATGTCACTGAAATACCGAGTGGATGGATCCAGAACACTAGACCATGAAACACTTGGCTATCTTTTAATATTGCATTTTGACCTGTTTTTCATGGAACTACTTGACTATGCATAAAACAGTCAGAGCACATCTGTTAATGCATGTGCATTATTCATACTGTGTAAACTGTGCAGAGAAACTAACTAAGACAAATCACGAGTGCATTATGAGGGCAGCAGGAGAATGCAAGCCTCCTCATTACCAGCAAATCAATGCAAGAAAGCATGCTCAGTGAACGCACCCACATAAAATACTACTGAGAAAAGAGTAAAATATTGAATAATTACAGTGTGTGTGTGTGTGTGTGTGTGTGTGTGTGCCTTAGGTATGGAGGCTGGTCTTTTGGAAAACCCCTTACGAATGACCTCAAAATGGACATTTTTGAAGTACCTCAGAACAGGACCTTAACTAAGGTAATAAATCACATAAGAAATTAACATAAGCAAGTGTTTATCCCTCAAACTGATTAAATCCTAAATTTATTCAAAACATGTTTCTTTGTCCCACCCCATAAATACAGTTTAATGAGATAAATAAAACAGTTGCTGATGTTTTAATTAACTTGATTCACTCATTCTATTTTTTCTATTATTTTGACTGTAGAAGAGTGATCATGTAGGCTAATTCAAATTTTTGTCTTTGTTTATTCACATTCTGTCACACATTGACCAAAGTGCACCAATTTAAAGGAAGCCCTATGCAGATTATATTTTTTTTTATCGTGACTCAACTGACTGCCTAAAAATGACTTTCTTAAAATTATGGGGGGCACCCATGGTCTGCATCAAATTACAGATCTTAACTCACAGTCATTTTGGGTGAATGACCCTTCTTGGCTTTCATAGGTTCTTGTCCTTCCTGGTCCTTCCTGGTACCTTACAGGTACCTGATACTTCCTGGTAATTACAGGTGCCTAATACTTCCTGGAAATTACAGGTACCTGGGCCTTCCTGGTCATTATGGGTACCAGATCCTTCCTGGTCATTATGGAGGCTTGATCCTTTCTGGAAATTGTTTGCGTTATTTTTCATTGTCACTACAGTTGCCTGATTATTCCTAGTAATTACAGGTGCATGGTCCATCTTGGTAATTATGCGTGTCTAATCCTTCCATGCCAGCTGTTATGGGTGCCTGGTCCACGATGGTCATTAAGTGTATCTGATCTTCCCTGGCAATTATAGGTGCCTGGGCCTTGATGGATATTACGAGTGCCTCATCCTTTCTGGTTGTTATGGATCCCTGATCCTCCATAGTCATTACGGGTGCCGAATTCTTCTTGTTCATTATGGGTGCCTAATCTTTCTTGGTCATTATCAGTTCCTGAATGCTCCTGGTCATTACAGATGCTTGATGCTCCATGGTTATTACTGGTGCATGGTCTTTCTTGTTCATTCATTTTGCCTAATCCTTAATGGCTGATAAGGGTACCTGACTCCTCCTAGTCACTACAGGTGCTCTTACCCTCCCTGGTTGTTATTGCTGGCAGTTGATCCTCTCTACTCATTATACCCCTTTCACCAGGGCAACCCCACACTGTTCTGAAACACAGCTCAACCCTCGCCTAGCTAGAGGTTGGAAACAAACCAGGGTGGTGCAGATATATGACTAAATTGATATTTTAAAGTCAATATCAGTATATCAAAACATATTGTTTTAATATTTCTAAAAATATATATTGGTTACAATGTGTTGTATGAGGAGTTTGTAACTATGATATTACATTTTGATGACTATAAGTAAAAAAAGGAAAAAATAGAGACTTCATTTTATGACCTTGCAGATTTGGTATAACCCAGAAGGCCATCACACCATGCCTGCCTACCTTAACAGTCTGAACAACTTCATCCTGCGTGCCAGCCTCCCAGCAAACAAGCAGCCCCAGAAATACTGTAAGTCTCACAAACACAACATATAAAACATTCCTTGGATTACCTTTGCCAGCCCAATTATGAATAAAATCAGGGCTTTAAATACATCTGCAGCACTGTGCAAAATTATTTGGTAGTTGACCCTGACTGGTCATTTAGATCTTTGACCAAGGCATTCTACACAGCTTAAATCTCACCTGGCTAGAGGACCGATGCAGAAATATGATTAAAATAATGTTGAACAGTTAATATAAGCATAGTAAAACAAATTGTGTTGAAAATATTTTAAATGGCTTCTTTGTAATAGCAATGGTATAATGACCATGTACAGTGGTATGAAAAAGTTTGGGCACCCCTAATCATTTTCATGATGTTCCTTTATAAATCATTGGTTGTTCGGATCAGCAATTTTAATTAAATATATCATATAGCAGACGATCACAGTGACATTTGAGAAGTCAAATGAAGTTTAAAGGATTTATATAAAGTGTGAATATATAAAGTGTCAATCTAAATTAAATTGGAAAAATTAAAAAAACAGAAAAATTACATCAATATTTAGTAAATCTTCTGTTTGCAGAAATAACAGCCTTTAAGCGCTTCTTATAGCTTCCAATGACAGTCTGGATTCTGGTTGAAGGTATTTTGGACCATTTTTCTTTACAAAACATCTCCAGTTCAGTCAAGTTTGATGGTTTCCGAGCAAGGACAGCCAACTTTAAATCACACCACAGATTTTCAATAATATTTAGGTTTGGGGACTGAGATGACCATTCCAGAACGTGGTACTTGTTCCTTTGCATGAATGCCATAGTAGATTTTGTTTAGGTATCCAGCCCCGATGCAGCTTCAACTTTGTCCCTGATTCTTGAACATTGTTTTTAAGAATCTGCTTCATGACTGGAATTCATGTGACCCTCAACGTTAACAAGATTCCCAGTACCCAATTTCCCACCCAAAGTCGCCACCCAATTTTACTGTGGATAGCAAGTGTTTGTCTTGAAATGCTGTCCAAATGTGCTTTAGCATACCTCAAGCAACGCTGTTTGTGGCGTGTGTGCAGAAAAGGCTTCCTCTGAATTACTCTGCCATACACCCTCTAATTGTGCAAACTGCACTGAATAGTTGAACGATGCACAGTGACACCATCTGCAGCAGGATAATGCTGTAGGTCTTTGAAGCTGGTCTGGGGTTTGATTATTACTGTTCTCACCATCCTTCTCCCCTGATTATCTGTGATTTTTCTTGGCCTGCCACTTCAGGCCTTAACTAGAACTGTGCCTGTGGTCTTCAATATCCCCACTAGTAAAAACTGGCAGCTGAATTGTCTGAGATAACTTTTTGTATCCTTCCCCTAAACCATCATGTTGAACAATCTTTGTTTTCAGGTGATTTGAGAGGCTCACATATTGCCACTCTTCAGAGAAGACGCAAAGAGGAGAAAAACTTGCAATTGGCTACCTTTACTCTTTTCCATAATTGGATTCACCTGTGTATGTCAAGGGTCAATGAGCTCACCAAACAAATTTTGTGTTCTAATAATTAGTGCTAATGGTATTCAAATCAATAAAACGACAAGGGTGACTACATTTCACTTCTCAAATATTACTGTGTTCTGTGTTCATCTGGTATATGATATATTTAACCGAAATTGCTGATCCGAACAACCAATGATTTATTAAGGAAAATCATGAAAATTATTAGAGGTGCCCAAACTATTTCATACCACTGTATATTTAGCATTGTCAAAGACCAGAACAAAAACTTTTGACTGGGATTTGTCACTCAGCTCAACCGAGGTTGTGTCACAATAACATTCTTTTTCACTGATCTACATTTTAATCTTATACCTCCTTTTAATCCAAGCCAGAGTGATTTTTGTAAAAAGGCTTATGACAGCTTTCGGTTACTTGACTGCAGTGAACTGTTTTTTGGACATACATTTAATAGAGCAGTATGTGGTTTGTGAAAGAGTCTAATTAGATAACTAGGTTAATTATAAATTAATTATTTATTAATTGATGTTCACTTATGTGGTTGAGCTATGGACATGTAAAGGGAATGCATGGTTCTCAAACTATGCGTTACAATACATTAAAAACAGACAAAGCTTATTATCAGAGTTTATTAGGTTATGTAGCTCACACTGCTTATCCAAAAGTGCTAGAACTGAGTCTCACAGTCATTTGTAATGTAATTCAGTGGAAATCAATGACAATTGCTCAGCCTTCCTTGCTTGGATTGCAAATGTGCAATCATCCGTACCCTGCTACAGGGATCACTAGCATGTACTTGTTGTGCATTTACATCGTGCTCAGCCAGGGGGCAGTGTTCCTCTTTTGACTCTTACCAGCTGAGGACAAGCAGCATTAAGAACTGTAATTAGTGGCGATGAAAGCCAGGCTGAAATGAATAAAGCAGGACAGAGGCTCCAGCCTTATTTCACCAGCCACGCAAGACCAGGCCAGTGGCAGAGATTCACCGGCTGCCTGCAGGCAAGATTAATGCAGACCCAGCAGTCAATAAGGGAAAAGGGAGATGCAATCATTCAAATGTAGCTGGTGTACTCAGGCCCCAAAACAGGCATAAATCTAGTAAGGGTCCATCAGGGCAGATGCCCTGCTCGCTCATGACGTGGCTAACCGCGCTATGCGAATGTGAATCGGCAAGCATTTAATGCTGTCTTTTTTCCCTTCTTCCCTACAGCAATCTCACTGTTCAGTCATCCCTACCCCGGACAGGTGGAAGAAGACGATGCTTTGTAAGCACAAAAAGAGTTCATTTCATTTTAACACACACAGCTCATACACCCTACATAGACCTACAATGCAAGGCTATAGATAAGATATGCAAACATTTATGAGGCCATTTACATTCTGGTGAAGCACTCAGCGTAGGGCAATTTGACTGCTCTATTTACTCCTCTTAGATTGCCTTAAATGGATTTCCTCCTAGCCTGGTGTATTGATTACCAGCCCAATTTAATATTTGCCCACCCAAGGTGGTTCAGAGTTAAATTCTTGCTGCTTCAGTGCTGAAACTCCGTGGTTGCATTTTGAAGGCTAATGTGTTGCTTAATTTGAAGGTCAAGCCCAGAAGTGAGAATTATTTCACTTTCACATCTCATATCTAGTAGATTAGCTTAGTGCCTGATATAAAACAATGGCTGAGGTTATAGAAAATGATATAAATAAGCTGAAAGAGAAAGACTAAGTGAAGCAGAGATAAAACTGAGATGATGTTTATGAATTATTTAAGTACACTGAAGGGTATTCTCATGTGTCTATTTTAGCTTCTGAAAGGCATCACAGAGAAATTCAGCCCTACAAAGTATGATCTATGTGCTGTGACACTGCAGGAAAATCTACCGTGCAGATCCAAGGTCATCTTTTGTAACTGCATTCAATGGGCAGAAAAAGTTACTGTACCTTTCGAATATCCCTAAACTTTTGTATTAATACATTTTAAGTTGTAACCTGGCACTCAGGTCAAACTGCATTCTAAACCACTGGCCCACCAGAGATCGAACCTGTGATTAATTCCTGGCAGTACCTACCAGTTGGGTTGAGCATCACAATTTGACACAATTGACTGTGTCTGAGATGGGTGAGGCCATTCAGGGAATACAGCAACAGTGATATTTATAGGCCTGTTTGTGCTGTTCTCTGTGTTCACCAGGGATAGTTGTCAGAGCAGGATTAATATGTGGAAAACAAAGATATTATATGACCAAAACAAATGTTTTATTTTGTCTAGACACTAACCTGCCTACACTAATATCAAGCAAGGTATATATTTTTATTGCATTAGTTCATCATTTATAGTTAGAAAATGTATAGGTGGGTCTAGACCAGTTCCAGAGAAAAAGAGCCGCATAGGTGCTGGTACCAAACAACAAAAAAACCTATGGCACCACAGTAGTGGGCTAGCAAATTCTTACTTACCATTTGAAATATGCAAATGTTGTACTGTTGTTGTACTGTTCAACTTAGGTTAAGTTTCAGATTATATTCACCCTGACATCTTCTGTAACATTGTAATCTAAGTTTGAATTCATTATCCCTCAATGATTAAAGCTGTAAAGCAGCAAAGCAACTCAAACCATAATGCTCTTCTACCACAAACAATGATTTCTACAGCACACCTGCACATGCACAGCTTCATGTTCAGGTGTTTTTTCTATGGTCGTCTTCCAATGACACCATTTCATTAAATATAAATGCATGAACAGGAGTTTAGAATCCTCTAGGTAGTTCTGCACTAATTAATTACAATCTTACATTAATTAATTCATTAATTACTTTAATAAAAGAGCAGGTATGCAGAATTGATTTTGTAGCCTAAATTTTAGGGTTCACATTCATGAACTGGGTGTAGGAGTCAAGCGCAGGAAGCTTGGCAGTAAGAGAGTAAAGAGTGGAAGAGCGAAAGAGCTGCGCAGAGATGGACTCAACCTAAGGTGAAAATAAGGTGGGGGTTGTGTCTGGCAGTGTGGCGAACGTGAAAGGTGAAAGAACACATGATCGTTCACATCATTCAGTCGACTCATAGAACTGGAATTGACTCTTGCAAATGGTACAAGATTTGCAGCCAAAGTTTGCATATTGACGGATAGCCAAAAAAAAGGAAGACGCTGACTGAAGAATTCAGCGTTCTCAACACAGCAAACAGGCAACAAAAGGAACACCTGATCGCTAGTAGTAATTTTAGAAATACAGAGTAATTATCATTTAATGAGTTAAAGAACAAAGTGGAAGATTACTTCTCTAAGGGAGACGAGCATAAATCTGACCTTTTAGGGTTCCTACATCTCGCCCCGGAGCGTTCTGCCGTCCTCGCCAATTGCCATTACAGAGCAATCGGTTTATCTGGTGCTTAATTTACGACCTGATGACGGACACCTGCTTCTCCCATTACTTAAGTGCGGGTTCTAGGGTTGTTCGTTGCCAGGTCATTACACACTTCCCAGGCACCCGACCACCGATCGCAATCTCGACACTCTGGACATTTGCTCAGTCAGTATGGTCAGTTGGTAACGTCCTGGGGCTTATAGTGCCGATGGATGTGTACAGTGGAAACCCCTGAGGTATTTAGTATTTTAGGGACACATTAAGGGTTTCCCTTTCCGTGCACGTGCACCCCTCGCACGCCTAAGCTCACGCTCTCTCCGTCCATGGTCCCTATTGAGTCTCACTCCAGCTGGCTGCACGCTCCCATTTGAGATGCGCCCCGGCTTCACTTAATCGCGCTATATTCACCCACCTCATGCTCACCCTCTGGCGTTCCTGGTCGTTCTGTGCCTGCCGATTTGGGTGACGTCCCAAATCAGCGCTTTATTGTGCTCACTGCACATCCCTTTTGCGCTATGGCGTCTATCGCGATGTGTTTGCGGGTTGCTCCCACTCCGGGAGGCAACACAACGGCGTGCCTTTTTCCCTTTGCTTTTCATATGTTTTCATATATTTTGCTCCACCTTTTCTCCCTTTTAGTTTGTTTCTATATTATTTCTCCATTAATATTATACGCCGTGGGATTTCTCGATCCCTGCCTACTTGGGTCTGACCACATACCATAACATCTATCAGTCATTAATACCTCAGATCTTTTAATCTTACACCAGAAATCCCTTCATGAGGAACCTTGTTACTGTCTTTCGATAAATACCTTGTGCTGAAGTGCTACCAAAAACTATATCTTGTGCCGGAGTGACGACAGACATGAGAGACTTGATTTCAAACGGTTTTAAATACCCGAACGAGCAGATGCCTCTCATCAGTGGAAATGAGCGGCAATATTAATTCATGCAGGCGTGCCAGGGCTTGTTCCCAGCATGTTTTGCATGTCGTTTCTGCCCTTTAGAGTCATACAACGGTACTGCATGCTCCTTAATACTAACAACAAAATAATTATGTACGTTATTGGTATGGGAATTGTGGGTTAGATATAGAACTGAATACAACCAGAAAATACACAAAAAAATGCATAAGGTATTATGAAAGTGAAATAAGATTAGAAAAACAGCTTCTATAGGCTACAGTTATAAGTATTCAATGTGACCTCCCCTTACTAATAACAATAAAAAAGCAATAGCAGCATCTCGCAGCCTCAAAAGAATGCCAAGTTAACCCTTCTAAGTCTGAAGACGTTTGGTCAGGAACGATCTTTTCGTAAGGAGGAAATAGTGAAGGGGAACTGGGTGAATAGGCTAACATATGCCAAAGCTTACAAAGAGTGCAATGAAGATCAAATGAAAAAGAGAACAGTATTATGGAGTGATGATTCCAAGTTTTCGGTCCAGTCATTGAAAATATTATGCATCCAGTCATTATAACATTGATAAAATAATATATTTGATGCTGACTTTTGCACAGTATTGCAATAAAGTACAGATTATTACAAATGAGTATATTAATGCTTTTTTTTCAAATTATACAGGCAAACATTAAACCATTACTATATCTTAGTATAAACTGGTTGTTGTTCATCTCCATATTTCAGCACTGCTGTTTGCTATTACAAAGCCTGATCACATTTGCACAAAATGGTCCCTATACTGTGTAAAACCCTATTGCACTCTTTAGATTGATTTTCTCATTTGTTCTTGCCTCTCAGTGTCCCTGGCCTTTTGCTGCACACTTACCCTTGCGGAAGAGTAATAGTATGAAGCAGGGTAAGAGGTAGGATGTAGGCAGGCAGGTAGCATTTAAGTGTACAGACCGAGTAAACAACTGAATGAGTCTGTTATTTTAAGAACCAAACTCACACATTTAAATGTCTGTGAAATGTAAAAAGAAACTCATATATACAAATGATGAAAAACTTAATGACCACCCAGATCAAATACAAATAATACTGCACATGTCATTGCATAGCATAGTAGCAGCCTGTGTTAAATGCAGATGCTTGGACATGCATAAAAGACTGAGCAACTTTGGCAAAGGCTACATAGCCATGGCCAGATGATCCCAGTCAGCCCAAGGCTCATTGATATCCAACGACAACAACAAAGTGTATCTTGTCAGGTCTGAAGGGGTACTGTTGCACAAGTCATAGATGTTTTTAGGACATTTTTAGGATGTTAGAAATACTACAATTGACAATACATTGCAATTTAGTCATGTAGTCATTAGTCATTTAGTTTAGTATTACTGGACCTTAGAGGCTATCTTGTCTGAGGAGTCCATATTTTTTACATGTGAAAGTAATGCCCAAATGATACACCTTGGGGTAAAAACAAGTCTGATGAGTGTGATGCTCTGGACAATACTATGCTGGGAAACCCCTGGTCTGGACAATCTGGACAAAAAAAACTGATTTTATGTCATCTAACTAAATACGAGAGTAAACAAGGTGGTCAAAGATAAGATCCTTGTATCCCAACTTGCCCTATGCAGCCAAATAAGTTCATTTTCTGGGTGGCCCATGAGATTATTGAAATTATAAAGCTGCTGGGGCATGAAAATCCCTTTAAAACTGAATACTTGAATTGAAGCCTAAAAAAATAAGACTCTAAATGCATAAAGCAGAGTATATTTCCTGGTGTGAAACATGCTGAATCTGCAAAAAGAACCAAAGATGAAGAAAATGTGTGCAGGGTTTACCTTTTTTATATCATTATATTTATACATGAAGAGTTTGTTTTTAAAATGTGTATGCCAGTTTGGCAGTTAATATTTTAAGTAAACCCGATCTCTGATGAAATGTTAGGTAAACTTGTGAAGACAGACAGAAAGCAGAAAATGTAGTGATATGAGAAGCAGTGACCAGAGTGACTCAGTTGATGGAGCACTGATTCCTTATGCTGAGCCTTCTGGTTCATATCCAGTCTCAGGGGTGGAAGAGGTCTGTCAGTTAAAGAGCTGCACTTCAGTTCACTAGCACTATTAAGTGTAGCCCTCTCCTGTCCTTCAGAGAGTTGTGCTGGATTCAATTTACAAATTTGACATTTAATCAATGGATTACAACCCATTTATGTCCGGTTACCATTGCACCACCCCACCACCCACCCCTTTTATGGTGGAATAAGACATGCTTACACAGCACAATTGACTTTATGGTTGTACATTGTGGTTTTGGTGTGCACAGCCCTCTCATGTGCCTTAAGAGTATGCTCACAGTGGTCGATCTGTACTGCCAGAGCAGTTTTGACCCCCAAAGCACAGTACATTTGACTAGAGTGATACGGATCTATATATTTATATATCTTTTATATCTCCTTATACATGCAGCACGAGTAGCTACAAAACCACTGCGATGCATAATCAGTCAATCTATAAGGCTTATGAGAGGGCTGTGTCAGCTTGTCCAAAAGTACTACACAAGTACAACTATAAAGTCCATTCTGCTATGCAAGTACATCCACAAAAAGTGGTATTATGATGATCTAAGCGCACCTGTGCCCAGCATGTATCAGCACAATGTAAATGGGCGGTGTGTGTGTGTGTGTTGGGGGGAGGGAGGGGGGTCTGTGGGTGTGGGTGTGTGGATGGTTGGGGGAGGGGTTTTTTGGGTTGGAATTCATACTCTGATACGGTACAAGGTAACTGGGCTTTGGTTCAAGATGGGCTTACGTTCATACTTTATTTTTAGGATATTCCGCTACTGTTTTTTTCCACTACTTCTAAATATGTACCCTGAGTTTGCTTGAATCCATTTTCAGTCAGAAGGCATTGAATCCATTTTGAATAGGATTCATTTAAAGAATGGGAATACAGTTGAAGAAATCTGAAACTAGCAGCAAAATGCTTGTTAGAATGTTTGTGAACATTTTCTTTTTTTGTGTGGATTTGCACTGCAAACGGGCCCAAAAACACACACCAAAACTTTACAAGAATTACTTAAAGGTCAATAAACATTAAGGATGTCCACACTGTGGTGTTCCTTCACTGTCACCTAACCTAAACTGACCTAAACTTTGCACAAACTTGTTGTGTCCAATCCAACTCGAGTGCATGATATGCATTTCAAGTTTGCATTGTTGTTGGTGATTGATGCTGATTTGTAATGAAAAACATTGTTTTTCTTAAAAACATTCAAGGCAATGGAAAAAAGAACAAAGTGTGTGCAAAGTTTTTGCCTCCAACTATATTTTCTTGCTGAAACAAGTTTTCCTCAACATCCCAGCAGCTTTTTAAGTACTAAAGTACAGTAGATTAAAGAAAATTAAAGAACGTACAGCACCGAGTCCTTTATGCTATAAGTGTTATATAAAGTGCTTAACTAAATTTATGGAAAATATAAGAAATATCTAAATGCCCCCAAAATGAGCATTATCTCTATGACACTCATTAGTTCATCATTATGTATCTTCAGTATCCTTGTCCTGCTAATTTGATTGCTCATGTCTCTCAATTAAGTGTCTTTTTTACATAAACTCTATTCTATTTTCAGGCTACGCAACATAGTCAACATCCTGGTGGCACTCTGCATCCTTACTGGCTTCTCCATCATGACAGCTAGCTTTGTCATCTACGAGGTTCAGGAACACCACTCTGGCTCCAAGATGCTCCAGCACATTTCAGGCATCAGCGAAACATTCTACTGGACCGTTAACTTCTTCTATGACATGGTACAGACCTAAGGCTAATGGTCAAACTCAGTTCTTAGGATAAAAAGCTTCTGAATCAAAAATACTTTATTTTCTATCTACCAGGTTCTATACATGATCCCTGTGGTTCTCTCCGTGAGCATGATCGCTGCCTTCCAGCTTCCTGCCTTCACTGAAAAGATGAATCTGGGAGCGGTTACACTGCTGCTGATTCTCTTTGGGTAGGCATTAAAGCAAATGAATTCATAACATTATTAAGGTATTCAATTTGTAATGTAGGAGCTATCAAAACATTTCTTAATTGAATAGAAATATATTACCTAATGAACATGTCTAATGTATATCTCTGAATATATAAGACTGCTTGAGGTTTAGTGTCACTATTGCACGTCTTTAACTCTGCCATACTCCTCATGTGAATTTGGTTGTCAGGACATTCTGCTTCTTTTTTTACTCTTTATTAAAGCAGATATATAGATCAGTCCCAAATCATAATTTATCCATTCTTTCCAAAACAAACACATTTATGGTGATTCCAGTTATGAACGCTCCTTTATTTCCTACTACAGCAAATATATAAAGGTACCTTGGCTCTAATTCTTAAATAAGATGAGAGTGGATTTTGGAGGAATCCAAACACAGTATAATTACCCCTGCAGTTTGTGGGTGGGCTTAGTGTTTGCTTTTAATTGCAATCCATTTTTTCTGATGCAGAACAGGCATTGCTTACATTGCTGACTCTATGTAGAAGCTGCTTCTCCACTCCATCAACTTACTAATTGTACCATGTACAGCTTGAGTCACCTAGTGGTGCCACTGACTCCTTCATTTCACCCACAGCCAGTCAATTTCTACTGTTGGGCATTATCGTGCATGGCGCACACACATACACAGATAAACACACATCCACTGCTTTCTTTCCTTTGTCCTTTAGAACCCCAATCACTGAGAGTAATGAATAAAAAAGGAGATCATTTTGTAGTGCAGAAAAGGCAAGAGAAAAGCCTCACAGTGAAAGGACCGATGAAGTCATTTATCTTGAGTGCTCTTAGCCTGACGCGGGAACATTTTTCTTTTTTTTTTTTTTTACATGCCCTTATAACTAATATTTTATCCATTGCACTTTTTCTTTCCAGCTAGGTTCCAGTAATTTCCATCAACTTTTATGCAAGCAATGTAATAGATATGTGTTGCAGTCAATGATTTTTTCTTTTTCCATAGGAAATGTCTGTTGTGTGTAAAGCACTGAGAATAGACAGAGGTTAAAATGGAAGCTGTGACAGTCTCTGGAGCAGTACCAGCACAGTCACTCTACCAGTCCACTTCTGGACACGTTTTTCTATAGGAAATGTTTTTGCCTCCTCTGTCAACCTGCTTTGGCACTGTGGCATTTTCTTTGTTGGTTTCTCTGTGTTAGTTACACTCCATTTACACTCCAAATTAACAGAAAAAGAGGTTTTGCAACAATCTGTTATAGATAATTGCTATTTTATGAACTGCATCGGCTTCCAAGTCTTGTGAAATCATTTGAATAGAATATGTCCTGTAGTACTTGTGTGTTTTGTGATTTTAAGCCATATTTTTCCCATGGCTTGTTTACAGGTTTGCCAGCTTCCCCTGGATGTACCTGGTGTCTACCTTGTTCAAAGATGCAGAGATGGCCTTCATTAGCTATGTGTGCATCAATCTCTTCATCAGCCTAAACACCATCATCTCCACTTCCATCATCTACTTCCTTGGCCAGGCCAATCCGAGCAATGGGGTACAGTCATGAGGAGCTGATTCACATGTTACTTTTAGTTTAGCCTAATATATTACTGCATAACTGATTTATTTCCGACAATATTCAAAGCTCACAGATCATTTACACAAGCTCCCAAATTTCTTCATCCAGAACATCCCCCAAGTAAAGTGTTTTGTTAGTCTGCTTGCATTTTGTTTAATATGCATTTAAACAATAATGGTGGTGCTTGAATCTTTGTGAACTCTTTAGAATTTGTTGTATTTTTTATTCAGTTGAAATATGGATAAAAAAGTTCTAAGCAATAAAATCAGGAACCTAAACAATCCCTTGTTGGGTGCCATAGTACACTATTACAGAGTCACATACATATGTAATGTTTTCAGGTGGAATCAATGCTCTAACCATTACCCACTTTCTCCATCTTCACAGAACATTGATACAGTGTACCGGACCCTGAGCTCGGTCTTCCTAATATTCCCTCAGTTCAGCTTCGGAAATGGGCTGATGGAGCTAGCCCGGGTGGACCTACAGGTCCAGGTGCTGAGCTCTTATGGGGTGGATGCCTATAAGAACCCATATGGCATGGATGTGGTGGGCTGGATGTTCATCTCCCTGTTCCTTCAGGGCTTTATCTGCTTCACACTGCGTCTGATGCTCAATAGGTGGCTTATCCGCAAAGTCAAGTAAGTGCCATCAGTGTAAGATCAGAACTGACATAATGATGTGGGTTTGAAGACATATAATGAGAGAATACATTGGCCACATACTGTAGGATGCAGATTTATTAAGAGAAGTGGTGGATCAAGGGTAGAAAATGCTGCTGTGCTTAATATTTTGAAGTGCAGTGTATTTTGTGCTGGTAATAGCAATTTATATTACTTAATAAGAGTTAACCTATCCATAATTTAGCTGTATACATCTACTGACATTCTTGTTTCTGAAAAGGGGACTGCTGTGTCGGATGAGGTCAATCATTCAGACAGAAAGCTGTGGTCAGGACATGGATGAGGATGTGTTGGCTGAATGCCAGCGCATAGACAGTGGTGCCGCAGGTTCTGATGTGCTTCAGGTCAAGCAGCTCACTAAAATCTACAGGCATCTGAGCCGTAGAGTGCAGGCAGTCAAGAAGCTGTCTTTCGGCATACCTGCAGGAGAGGTCAGTGCTGCGCTCAGGATCATGTTCAGTGTTTTACCTTAATTACCATTGTCTTTATAGCGTTATGTTAAAACTGAAAATTATTTATTTTTTAGTACATTTTATTTGCATTTAGTAGACAGATATTAGAATATGTGATATTAAACATTGGTGGTGGGGGACAGAGAGAGAAAGACTGGGGGCTAAGGATGGGTGAGAGGAGAGAAACCTGATGATAAACTGCAGGCAGGACTCTGAGGATGGGATGATGAATAGCTGCACACGAGCGACAGGGATGCAGACAGCGGTGAGAGGATGACAATCATGGAGATGGAGATGAAACTGCAGAAGTGGAGCATTAGGAACACAGACAGCAAAGAAATCTCAGCAGAGAGACTGGAGTTCAGTGTGGCAAGGGCAAAAAGAGAGAGCTAGTCGGATCTAGATCTGGAGGACAATTCAGGTTGTGGGCAGACAGGCAGAATAATAAACAGTAAAACTGAAGGTAAATGTGGAAAAAAGGAATGACATGGACATGAAGGAAAAAGTTTCAAAGCTGGTTCAGAAGACCAATCTACTGTACCACCCAGGTCACATATAGCACCCTGTGTTTTCAAGTACAAGAAAAGTGGAGTTAAAATGTGAAAAAATCACAAACAAAAACTATAGAGTCAAGATACCATTTGATGCTAGTGATTAAATAAAAGCAAAAGTAAATGATGTTACTTTAGCTTGCATTTGTGACAGATTAACATGAGTCTCAATTAGCCAACAGTCTGTTTATGTATTCCTGTCAAAATATACAAATACACTAACCCATCACTGCCGAAACTCGAGTACAAGCCTCAGGAATACCTCCAGACAGACTGGCCACTCTACAGATACAGTGTTGGGCAGAAGATCTTACAGGGATCATCAGTGTCTATGAAAAAAATCCCATTTCAGCCATCTGAGGTCCTGGCAAAGATGACGAATGGATGCCAGGGGAGTGGTGTGTTCTTTGTGCAGGAATGCTCTAACCACAGAAGTTTGCCATGAGTTGTTTAGAGGCCCTTCTCTATCAGCAGATCAGCTCAGCATGTTTGGGGGAACAATGATGACAACACTGAGTAAACCTAGGAAAAGGAATACAGCAATGAATACTGCAATTAATAGATCACCACTTACCAAAGTCATGTGCACTCCCATTGAATCAATCACTGATTTTTTTCTTTCAGTGCTTTGGATTACTGGGAGTGAACGGCGCAGGAAAGACTACAACGTTCAAGATGTTAACTGGAGATATCAGCCCGACACACGGCTCAGCACAAGTCCGGGACTATGATGGGTAATGCTTTAGCTCACCTATTAGAACACAGATTAACATATGTGTTTTCTAATGTCACAATGGTTTAAGGGTTTTACTGATGAATCTGGTTGCGTGTTGTTTCCAGGCGTCTTGTCAACATCATGGACTGCAGGACAGAAGGAGTAAATATTGGTTACTGCCCTCAGGTGGATGCTTTGGATGACTTGCTGACAGGAGAGGAGCATTTGTACTTCTATGCTCGCATCAGGGGCATCGCAAAGAGAGAGATTGACCAGGTAGGGCAATTTCTTAATCATTTATTTTTCAGGTTGGAACCTTATGTGCTTCAGCACTGTACCATCTGACTCACCAATTTCCACTCATCAAATGCATTTTGAGGTGAATTAGCCCAGTACTGTTTTAATGCACCCTTATCTGCTACCCCTCGTGATTCACAAGTGCAGATTACCTACAGTATGTCAGATAACAGGCCACTTATAGTAAAAGGGCAGGAGAGTGTAATGGAGCACTTGAACTTGGCACAAAAAAGTAGTAGAAGTGATTTTATTTCTAAATGTACTCTAATCCCTATACAATTATTTCAGGTATCAGGGGCGTTTTGCCTTCTGGGAGCAGTTTTAGCTCAGAGTGTACCCATATATGACTTCATATCATAAAGGATTTCACATACCTATTATATAGCAAAACCTTTATATTAAATATAGCCATTAATTGACATATTATAAAATAGTAATATATAATAGAAATATATTAATATGATAAAACACATTGTTGTTGACCAATATGACAACACCAACATGACAGCAAATACTGCACATCACTAATAAAACAATTAATTGCCAAATTACTAAACATCAGACACAACATGCCATAAATCAGGCAAATACCTGGAAAACCATTAGCCACTCCAGTAGCTTAGTAGTTATAGGCACTTGACCACTTACAAGTTAAAGCAGGACATAAACTGAAAAATATTAAATGTCCAAGACATTTGCTAAATTATATGTGCACACTATCTATTTATCTGTCTCTGTCTGGCTGTCTGTCTATCTATCTATCTATCTATCTATCTATCTATCTATCTATCTATCTATCTATCTATCTATCTATCTATCTATCTATCCCATATTCTGTCGTGTTAATAGTATCTGTTTAGTCTGTTAAATATTTGTTCTCTGTTGTATGTAGCATTGTTCTACGTGTTTAGCTTCAACAGATCCAGTCGTGTCGACTGTTACTGGCCCACAACATATTTGACATCATTGTACATAGCTAGTCCGTAAATACAATTTCCTATCTAGTTAGTTCCACAGGAAAGTTTTAGACCAGACTTTGTTCGATAGCTCTTACGTTTCTGCTTTGTTAGCGACTTGCAGCTTAGAGGTCAGTGACTTCTCGCTGCATGTTACTTGAAAAAAAGCAAAGCTAGAGATCTGAATACACCGGGGTGCTGGCCTTTAACATTTCATAAAGGCAGTTTGGTATGAACAGAGTATTGAATGCGACAGGCCACAGTTGGCCCTTCTCCATATTGATTAAAGGGGAGAACTAATTACAACCTCTATCCTCACAGAATTACTTAAATTTGGCAGCTCTGAAAAAAAATTGCATGATGAAATCTTGATTAGATATAAACAACTATTCGAATTTGTTTATCAATAGTTCTGATTTAAGTTATGAAAAACAGCCTTTTCAATGGATCATTGGTATAAGCAATGAGAATTTCTGCATTGCCATATAATGATGTTTGAATATACAGGATATTCTGTTCCAAGTTAATCAGGCACATCTGCTATGTAGGAGCACTTAAAATAGAATATGATTAATGACTGTAGACCATCTGTTATGTGCAATGTAACACCCATTTACTCCGTTAGTGAAATGGGACCAACATAGGACCTCCAGTGGGCAGATCATTTGGGAGGTAGTTCATTCTCAACGCATTAGTGAAAGGGATAGGACTGTGTGCATGGTGTTGATAGAATGTATAAGCAGTAGCATTGTAGGTGTTTTGGTTAAACTGACCCCAGAGATAGGTTCTTTAAAACTCTTTAAAAAAAATCACAGTTCAGCATAATTTTGGGCAGTCATTCCCACACTTGTGAATGAATCATCTGATCTTTTGGGTAGGGAAGACTCTGTGACTGGAAAGGCACCAACAAGTCTTGTAAACTACCTTTTACTTCCATCGGCCACATGGTTACTGGGCGTCTGGAAACTTTACCATCAAAACAAGCTCCACTGTTAAGTGAGAATCTGTGTAGATTATAACACGCTTTCGAAAATAAATTAATTAATATTTAACACACAAGGTGGGAGCCAACCCTATATGGGTCACCAAATAATTGCAGGGCAAATATATATTCACACACAGACACTTTAGTAACACTAGTCGATTTCATGCATGTCTTTGGAATGTAGGAGGAAACCAATGTACCTGGAAGGAAACACACAGACAATGGGATTAACATTTATACTCCACACAGACAGCAGCTGGGCCAGGACTCAAATCCTAGAGCTCCAGTATAGTGAGTAAATAAAAAGAAAAAATGAATTAAAGTACAGAGACCTAAAATACTTGAGTAGAGTAATAAAGTACAAGTTACTTACCACCTCAACATTCTACTCAGACATTTGTAAATTATACTACTCAATCCCATGTACAGATCATACTAAGTCAAAAGAAGTACAATTTAAAGACATTATATTATTTTACGAAATGATTCAGTACATTCATTACATTGTTCTGTTGGGAAAGCCTGAGTGCATATATTTGAGTCCATTCATATGTTAATGTCAATTTGACATGTGCTACCTCCCTAAACTTCATTGCAGACCAGGTGATCATAATATTTTGACTCACTGGTAAATGATTTACTCTACTCTGGGCTGGGATAAGTCTAAGAGGTGAGGTAGACACTGAGAGATGAGATCTACAGCCAGACACTGCTAAATTAAGTACACTGACAGTGCGCAAGTGAATACTGATGAGTTTTAGCACCATTCATCTTTCAGATGTTCACCCATGTCCTCGTTCTGTTCCACTCCCCTGTTTTTGTCCTCGGTATTTCATGAAATGACCATGAGAGTGCTTGTCAGATACAATAATTAGGAGGATAACCCTCAACAAAGTTATGTTTTATCTCTTTATTACTGGTGGTAATTACTTCCTGTTGGCCATTTCACTTAAAAGGCCACGCACTGAGACTGACGGAAACAATTTTAGAGTTTTGGAACAGGTGAGCCATCTGTAGAAACAGAGCTGATGAGATCTGCAATGTTTCATCATTTGACGTGACGCTAAGTGTGTTGTAGCTGTTTGAACCTTCCTCCCTTCCAATTCTGCCAGTGAAGTGACATTAAACAAAATTCTGAGTACATTATCACGTAATTAGAAGCTTTTGGGAAAAGATAACGACTTGCAAGCCATATGAGTCATCTCTCCCTCTGAGCCTTTGTGATTTGTGATTAGCCCGGTTAAAGAATGATTCAGGAGAGGTGTCTTTTGGAAAATAATTGAGCAATCATTTTTAAACAATACAATCAGGAGATGAGTTTTAATAGTTGTTTAAATTAAAGCACCGTGTCAGAGGTCCAGGCTGAGCTGTTAAAATGAAGGTTTGATGTTAGGTATCTAGTTAATTAAATTGATTCAGCAGGCATAAAGTGCTTTTGTGGTGGCTCAGACTTTAACAATATTTTAATGAAAAATACAGGTAAAAGCCAGTCATTTGATGTTACACCTAGATGAGTCAGGCTGAGCTCTTAGGGCAATTAGTACTCTGCTAATTAAACCAGAAAGGGAAAAGGTTGAAATTGAGGCATGAAGCCAGTCCATCACTGACATTGAAACATTGTGAACTTGTGAGGCATTTTGAAGAGACTAAAAATGCTTTGTTAATTAACTTTGGGAAAAAAATGGCACATCAAGCTGGCCAGTAACCATTTTGTGCTGTTTGGTGTTAGTTTCAATATATTTTTCGCTTTTCAAAATTCAAAATTTCACTTACAATTAAATTCAGCATCGCAAGCTTGCAAGGACATTTCATGGTCAAACAAGTGCTTAAATAATTACATAAATTCAAAATATCTACAATATTGTGGCAAATGACCATATGACATATGAAAAGGGAACTTGCACATCATGTCTGTGTGTGTGTGTGTGTCTGCCTGCCCTATGATGGATTGATCTTTACCTTGTTCTTGCCTTTTGCAATATGCTGCTCTCTAGGCTTTGGCTTCCCCTCGATTCTGTCCAGGATCAAGAGAATAAGAAAGTGAATAAAAATGTGGTATTTCTTTCAGGTTGTTCCAAGTAGCATTTTTCAGAAAATCTAGGGGATTTTTTTATTCATAACTAAAACAAAAAATGAAAGAATTAATTAGGCCATGAAGAGTCATGAAGCTAGTGTGTAGCTTGCTTTCCCATAAATATTTAATCAAGTCCATATTCAATAAACAATAAAGCCACTCAGTAATATAACTTTATATACAGAAAACGTATAGAGATTTTTCTTAAAAAAAAAAAGTTTTGTCTTACAAATTTAAATAATTATTCTAACTTGTCAAGCTTGTCTTGGCAGATGGAGCAAAGTAAAGCAATAATGTTAGGATATTATGTATTATGATGACTACAGTGATGTTAAATAAACAAATAAACAAACAAATAGCTGGGATTTAATTAAATTACTGCATGGTCATTTTGGAATGCACAGAATGCAGTTTCAAATGGTTTATCTTTGTGCTTTGCAGGTTGTCAACTACCTGCTGAAGAAACTGGAGCTGAACTACCACAGAAGCACCATCACAGAGCGCTACAGCTGTGGAACTCGTCGGAAACTGTCTACGGCCCTGGCGCTGATCGGACAGCCACAGATCCTGCTTCTGGTAGCCATCTTCTGTTCTTCACATATCCATTACGATTTTGCTATAGCAACATCTCTGTGTGCCATATCATAAATCACCTGCTGAATTGAGAGGTTTACTTCCTGCAGTTTAAGAATGACTGATTTGTATAAGTTTTATTTAATCTTTTGCAATAACATGCAAATACATCTGCTCACTCAGGACGAGCCAAGCTCAGGAATGGACCCTCGCTCGAAGCGCCACCTCTGGAAGATCATCTCAGAAGAGGTGAAGGAAAAATGTGCTGTGGTTCTGACATCACACAGGTAGGAACTTACTAGCATGTACACTACATGTAATTTAATTAAGATACAGAGAGTTAGATTCGTTAAAGCGATTAAGTTGCTTTAATAACATGAATGATTTTTTTCGGATCATGTGTATATTTCAGCATGGAGGAGTGTGAGGCTCTGTGCACTCGTCTGGCTATTATGGTGCAAGGCCAGTTCAGATGTTTGGGTTCCCTGCAGCACATTAAGAACAGGTCCATGTTATTCTATGTGTCAGTTCTTTACATGTTATGGATACATCTTAGCTTTCTTGCTAGAGATAATGAAATGTCTTGGAACAACAGGTTTGGCAGTGGCTTCACAGTAAAACTGTACCTGACTTCAGCCTCCTGCAATGTAGAGACCATCACTAGGTTCATGGAGGAACATTTCCCGAGCACGTGTCTTAAGGTAAACATGCTAATAGGTATCAGTTATTTATTTATTTTTTTTTTTGGTCTAACTATGAATTTCATCAGACGTGCAAATTTTCATTGACAGTTTCACTGTCACCAGCAAAGGTGACTAAGGTATGGAGGTGTCAAACATTAACAAACACTGAATTACTTTTTAGAGCAACTGTATCAACTGATTGAAAGCTTCTGAATTCTTTGTTTCTTCAACCAGAACGTATGTGCAAATGTAAATAGGTACCAAATAGCTACTAGAGGGAGTTTGTTGTAAAGTATATCAGAATAATGCATTTTCTTTTGGACAAAAACATGATTATTGTATTGTATAAGTATGAGAGGGAGATATATCATATCTGTCTATATATGTGTATGGACGTACAGCAGGCTCATTGATCACTTTATTAGGTACCCCTCATTTTTTCTACATTCGCTGTCCATTGAATGAATTGCGCTTAAAATATGGATGCACTTCATAGATATGCAATTAACTATCTAGTAATTATTATAATTATACAATTCGTTCTTTAATTGTCAGGACCCCTACAGATACAGGTACTATTTCGGTGGTGGATCAATCTCAGCTCTGCAGTGGCACTGACATGGTGGTGGTGTGTTAATGTGTATTTAGCTGCTGTGAAATTAAATCAGACACAGCTGTGCTGCTGTAGTTATAAGACATTGTGCTGGCACACGGTGCACTTTATTAGACACATCTCCCACCTTGTAGATGTAAAGTCAAAGACAACAGTTCGTCTGTTGTTGTGCAGTTTGTGTCAGTCATCCTCTAATCTTTCACCAGTGCTCACAGGATACTGCTTACAGGTTGCTGGTGCCTGGACATTTTTGGTCCATGCACGATTTTCAGTCCAGCAGTGACAATGAGGTGAAAACTCCTGCAGCACTAAAGTGTCTAAATATAACAAATTGAAGAATAAGTGAAAAGTGAAAGTTTATGCTGAAATTTATTGGTGCTGGTGATTAGCCTGGAGTTCGAACCAGGTCCACAGTCTGGCTCCTACTTTCATGCAACAGGAGCTGTCTGTACCACATGCACCAAAAGTGCCCAAACTACATGTGTCAAAAACACTCTTAGATTTCTGTTATAAGTGAGAATTGAGTAAACAGCTTTCTTTTCATTGACAGGGAAATTCCTTCTCTCCATGTTACAAATGTGACAGAATGTAGACAGGTTGAAAGAGATGTGTTTAGCATGTAGCTTATTTATAGTACATTTTGTTCTGTACAGGAACATCACTCATCAATGGTGGAGTACCATGTTCCAGTAGCTCTTGGTGGCGTAGCTGAAATCTTTGGTCATCTTGAGTCTCACAAAGCAGCCCTGGAGATCAAACACTTCTCAGTCAGTCAGACCACACTCGATGAGGTGAGAGGCAGCCTTATGTAGTGAATCAGGAAGTTTCCTTTGTGCCCTTCACAGTCTGCACTGGCTGTTCATATCACAAAACTCTCTTGCTCTCCTGCAAATCCTTCAATCTTACTCCTCTGATCTTCTCCTCCCCTACCAACCCACTGGCACCTGGCAGATTTTCTCCTGCTTACTCCTGTAGCTTTGAAAGTCTGCAGAATAACATCTGATTTTTAAAGCTGAACTTCTAGTTTCAGTGTTCACTTCAACACTGCACCACTGTAGATGTAATGCTTATACCTTTACATTTAACTAAATCTGTAGACGCTGAGAATCTGATATGCAATACGTACATGGGAAATGCATCATGTTCATTCAAGCATGGTTAAGTGCATGCACACACACACACACACACACACACACACACACACACACACACACACACACACACACACACACACACACA
>JAUZST010033535.1:0-28542 GCA_034779995.1 Parotocinclus haroldoi | reverse complement strand
ACTGGCTAGCTGACTGATTTACTGACATATTCACTGGCTAGCTGACTGATTTACTGACATATTCACTGGCTAGCTGACTGATTTACTGACATATTCACTGGCTAGCTGAGTGATTTACTGACATTCACTGGCTAGCTGAACGATTTCCTGACATATTCACTGGCTAGCTGACTGATTTACCGACATATTCGTTAGCTAGTTGACTGATTACTGACATATTCATTAGCTAGTTGACTGATTACTGACATATTCATTGGCTAGCTGACTAGTTTACTGACATATTCACTGGCTAGCTGAACGATTTACTGACATATTCACTAGCTAGCTGAGTGATTTATCGTCTGGCTGACTGATAGCTGAAATGAATATAGTCTTAGTTTGATAAATTTACAAATGCACTGAGCAGATGAGTGACTAGATGAATGACTGATTTACTGCCATTCACGATTACATGACTGACTGACTGATAAATGTATTCATTAATTCATTTGATGACTAAGGAATTTCATTATTACTTATTTATTTTGGATGACAGACCTGGAGATGCAGCTTGATAAATGATGGTGTCATTGTTGTGTTCAGGGACTGCTGTGTGACAGATTGCCATCATGGTCATAAACTCCATAATCACAGAAGCAGTTGGCTGTAGGTAAATGCAGACAGAAAGAATTTCAAGATATATAAAGACTCTCTTGCTGCAATTATTATTGTTTGTAGAGAAAAACTATACAAATTGCTATAAGGGTAATGTATTGCATAGGTGGCTCATCTGTGTTACAAATAAACCCACATCCCAGGTAAATGCTTTTTAGTAATGTAATTTGTGATGTTTAATAACCATAATTGAACTAATAAACCAAATTAACTCTTTCAAAATGTGTGTCATTGTATTTGTCTAGCTGACATTATGTAAACAAATAAAGCAGACAGGCTAAGCAAGTATGAAAGGCAACCCAACATGAGGGGTGCTTATCAAAAGGATGACTACGGAATTTAGTAAAAGCCAACAACACCACTAGAACGCTGGGGTTCAAACTGACTGAATATAAGGCTCCATATTGAGTGTTCCCTTACCCACTAACACTAACAAAACAAGATGATGTGTCAGTTGTGCTGACATCAAGTGATTGGCATTTATGAATGCTGAACTTGATCATCACACATGCATTTAAAAGAAGTAACACAGATGACTTTAGACTCACATCTGTGACATTGAAATTGGCCCAACGTCCAGTTATAATACACATTTTGAATGAGGGCAGTTACTGGAAATAGTGTAAATATTCAGGTCAGGTTGGTTTGTTGAAACTATAGTTACCTTAGGAAAGGACAAACTAACATGTTTAAACTAGCCACTCATATCAGCACACAGCTCTAAACTTGTAAGAGAGGCTAATATTAGCCATTACTAACAGCAGATACCAAGGCATTCTTTTTTTTTTTTTTAAAGAATCCATGTTATACCGCTCAGAAAACTATTAATTAAATATGAATTACATATTCTCTAATTTGAGAATGTCTTCCATTTCTCAAACCACAGATTCCTGATGTAATTCTCGATCTGTGTACATCAGGACATCAGGGCCTTCTGCTTTCTATCCTGGTTGGATTATTGCTTTATCTCAAGGTAACAGTAAACACATTTAGATGAAACCACATTATGACACACTGAATGCTCAAAAACACAGTAATAGTACAGTTTAGTGAAAAGCTTACAAATGCAAGTGTAAGAGAATGTATGAATTCTGTTAAGCAGCTAGTGTTAGATAGTCCTGGCCAAATTTTTAGCTCACACAGCACAGTTAGAGCAGAGCCTTGAAGCACTTACATGATTGCTTTGGAGGTTCTCCAGTAAAATGGGGTCATTAAATCCAGCTTCCTCCATTGAATGGGAACTATGACTGAAAGAGGGATAGATGGAGGGAGCGTGGAATGGATGGAGAGGAAGAGAGAGAAAAGGAAAGTGTTACATTCAGAAAGAATGTGGCCCATTACATGGTTTTATTTGGTATATTCTTAAGCTGCAAACCAATGTAACAAATTATTAATAAATTAAAACAAAATGGTGAAATCCCCTGTAAACAAGCTCTCCTGATAAAGGCACAGTGTGGCAGTATGCTTCCAGTGCTTCCCTTAATCACTTTGTTAATGAGAATGATCAGCAAGGAGTCCTGTTCCAAAAAAAACACCTTCACAAACAAAATGCATTAGAATGCAAGGAACAATCTCATGATTCAGAAATTTGTATCAGATTAGTATCGGATAAGAATCAACCGGCCATTTTCACCCACAGAGCAAAAGCAAATTGCATTCAGGCTCTATTTTAGCAGCACTATCGATCTTATGCTCTGTGATGTAGAGTCTGCACTTTGTCAAGGTGCTAGTGGAGTTATCTATAGCCTGATACAGAACAAGCTTTTTTCAGTTATAAAGAGCCATTCCAATCTATGCATATAACATAATTTATTGTCAGATGCTCTTATTCAGACCAACTTACAATGGCTACAATCTTACAATGTACAATCCATGCAATCATACATTAAAGGCTCTGTTAAAGAGCCCAAATCGGGTATCTTAGTAGTTATGGGACAAATATAGCAGTAAACAATCCAGAGTGGCTTAAAACTAGTACAACATTACAAAGGTTCAATTCAAGCATTCACAAGTTAAGGGCCTTGCTCCATGCCCCAAAAATGCCAGCTCTAGCAGTGCCAGAATTTGAACCATGGACTACACATGACTAATTTAATCCTTTATCGCTCAGTCAATATTCCATGACTAAATTAAAGGGATCTAATCTCATTTTTAGATTATTCATGAATAAACATGATGTTAAGCAAAGCACAGGACTAGAAAATAGGTGTGAGTAAAGGTGAGTAACATACACTTTATTTTGAAATAAGCCCTAATTTTTGTGAGCGGCAGAATTAGTGAAGCGCGACTTTATAGACACCCTGTACTATTGTATTACATTCTATAGTATTATATTATCTATTTTATTATAATTGCTATTCCATCCATCATCTTCCGCTTATGAGTACAGTGTGATTCAATATGGATTCCTAGAGTTAAACTTCCTTTCTGCCTTACCACTTCAGCAGTATACATACACCAATCCATCTAACATACCATGTACATCATACAATTCTCGACACACATACTGCCTACAAAGCATATCAACTGTATCAGCTACAGACTGCAGTAAGAGGACTGGAAAGTTCTGAAAGCATTGTACAGTTAAAGAGCTCCAACTCCACAAAGATGCAAATGTGTACATGCTCCAGTCAACACAGAGCAAGCTTTCATGCTAAGACAAAACACACAGCAATTGCAGCTACATCTACTTTACATTACTGCACAATTACATTGTAACCGACAAGATCAATCAGTTTAACCCACCGTTTAGTCTCACACACCTACAACAAGAATCAAATAACAGCCACTGAATTCTAATTATTTATCATGCTCCTAAGGGTTTTGAAAGACACAGCTCATAAAACAGAGTAATATGCAGCTTTTATAATGTCCAACTCTCATGTCACAATTGTGCAGTAATTACAATTGGAAACTGAGTATTCCTTAAACAATGTTCTCCCGACAGTGTTAACTGCATGGTGGTTTTCTTACCACCCCAAATCAGAAACAGTTGGAACGGTATGGAAAATGCAAATTACAAAACCGCATAATCTCTTACACTTTATTCAAAAGGTGATTATAATCATGATTTGGTACAAAAATAGCATTCATGAAAGGATCAGTCTTTCAAAAGCAAGGATGGGTGAGTAAATTATTGAAATTTACAAACAATGTTCCTCCAAAAAAACATGGAAGGATTCTGGAGGAATTTCACTGCCTAAAAACACAACAAGGTAAAGGTAAGGAAAACTGCATTTGATTTTTAATCTGCATTTTCCATATCACCCTAATCTTTTCTGACTCTGGGATATAATGTATGTAATTTACCTATACAGAATTGACCATATGACATTGTCCAGAGCAACCTATAGAAGTGCTTTATATTCTATTATTTGATACACATTTCCTCATGGAAGCACAAATATACTGTTAACAAAAATTAGGGAATTAAATATAGCTTATATTTTGTGAGAAATGTAGTACAAACCTAACCCTAAAACCTTAACCTAAAATGAATTTACAAACACGAGCTAAATGTTTAGGTAGTTGGTAATTAATCGTATTTAACAAAATAAGTAGAGAGATGAGAGAGAGAGAGAGAGAGAGAGAGAGAGAAAAGAGAAAAAGTACTGACGTCTTCTGAGGTATTTCGTTCAGGCATTAGGTGCAGTAATCAACTCTGAGAATCCGAGAAACATCCATACACCGAACTAATTTAAACAAATGAAACGAATTTAAGCCGGCTACACCCAATCACTACAGTTCATAAAGAGTGCAATCCAAGAGTTCTCCAATAAATTCTTGAAAGGGGACATGTCTCCCTCAATGTAAAGCTTCCCAATTTTTTTGGGGTTAGCTTCTATAAATGGACATTCACAATAAGAGGTCCTCCATACAGGCTGAGATTCCAGCTAATAAATGTCTGTGATATTGTCTGAAGACCAGAATAATTCAAGTGTCATCAGCACAGACATAACAGAAGATGACTTCAAAGAGCAGACACAGAGAGAGAAATGAGAGGAAACCAGCACTAATTCATGTGTGACACCAGTTTCATAAACATGTAGTGCACATTTGTATTAGAATGAATCAATAAAAACATAATTAACAAAAAATGCTGAAAAACACTGGGGCACTGCTTTAATCGCTGACTCAAGATATATCATCATTGCTCAAATGGTTATAAAATCTTGTGAATTCACTACAATTACAGCTACTAATAATACAGATTTAGAATCGGGACTGTATAAGTGAGGTTATTATCTAACCTTTAGCACAAGTCAGTAATCTGTGCTGCCTGACAATGATCACATTATTGATGAGCTGCAGCCAGGCGGGCCAAGCGTCGCCATAGAAACAGACCTTGTTACTGATGCGGTTAGGAGACCTATGTGGCCTCAAGTGTGCATAGATTCATACAATTAATGTAATTTGCCCAATATGGCACTTGGTTCAAAACCACTACTTGCATACTACACTGTGGTTTAGGTCATCTCAACACAAATGTATTGATGGGTCTGTTAGGGTGAGACTACAAAAATGTTACAGACAAGGTATGTAAATGAACAACAATCATTCATTCTAAAGGAAGAATAATTTCTAAGATAATAAGGCAGAAGCAGAGTAAAAGTCAGCAACCTGTAAAACGTATCAAAGCAAATAGCTCAGTACGGCTCACGAGGGAATGTGTGTGTCTGACCGTGGAAGTGTGAGGTTTAAATCCCAGCAGAGACAAGGCTCCTGGGTTTCCGACAGGTCAGATGTTGTTGAATTTGATCTTGAATCAGTATTCCAAAGGCCATGTTCATGAGTGCTCGGGATCCGGCTTTCGAGTGTGCTCGGGTACTTTTGTGTCATATAAGTGTGTTCTGTTCCGGCGTGGTGGATGGGACAGTGCCTACAAGATCTTTGTTTAAAAAAACTGATGCTTTAAATGCTGAAAGCACTGGTTGTGAGACAGTCATACAGTACACATGTGGATTTTTCATATTTTTATAATAGCTTAGAATGCAGCTCAGCCATTTGAGTTGAGGTTTTAGAGCAGAATTTTGTTTTGTGATCGTTTGTGAATTCTGGGTTCTCTGAAAAAACAGAGTACATTTCTTTAATATTCCTTTACATTTTTTTTTATCAGTGAGAGAATAAAACAGTGTTTAGTGTAGGTGAGAGATCAATTACTTCTAAACAGCTATAAAATAAAGCACACCTGTTTTCCACTCAATATAGCCTACAGAAAATCATTAGCAAATTGTCATGGAACATAAAGAATAATGCCCTCAAGAGCAAGCATATATATAAAATAAAAGAATTACACTACACAGTAGAAACTGTACTTACTCTCCTCTTACTCTACCTTAACTTGTGTTTCAATTATCCTTAATGGATATAAAGTAGATATAAATAAGTGCTTTAATTCTGATGTGGTCATGGAAATGATTCCTCAATATGTGAGAAGTTTTACCTCTACCCTCTTATCAGCTGGATTTTATTATTCATTACTTTTATGATCGTATGTTTATTTGTTTTAGTTAATGTCACATTACTATCAATGGCTATTCATGACAGGAGCAGTGTTATATCAATACTGGTCTGATACATTAATAGTGGGCCAATTTAGTGCAGCCAATTAACCTAACGAATGTCTTTGGAATGTGGGAGGAACCAAGGATCTCTGTAGCTGTAAGGCCACTGTGCTAACTGCATGCGCCACTGCGCCGCCCTTGTGACTTTTATAGTTATTAAAAGTTTGTGCTTGTCCTGTTTCTAACAGAAGAAACCAAGATATGATCAGGTTGGAGAATAATGCTTTAATCTCCTTTGCCTAATGCTTCTCTCCTTGATAAGAGAGGCTCCGTTTCAAATGCAACTTCAGTTTTGTGAAAAGAACGTGTAACAGGAAAGTAATCACGCTTACACAAAGCAAAACTGCAATAATTAGATTACAAGAACAATCAACGGATATTTGAAAGATACTACACATACTCTACACAATTTGGCAAAAGGGTTATTTGAATCGCAGATGAAGTAACACCACACCACGGAAACCAACTTGACATGTAGTCCACAAGGACAGGGCATTACCAACAAAACACAAGTCAGGAACAGACAACAGAAGCACAAACACAGGGAGCTTACCAGTCCTCTTCTGTAAAACTACCATCCTCCACTTCAGACTTGTGACTGTAGAGTGAAGTGAAGAGAGTTAAGAGCAAAGAACAAAATAACCAAGCTCTGGTTCACTAAGCCTTTCTTCCTTTGAAGAACACATTTGAATCAGAAAGCTCATGCACAATACAACAGTTTCAGATTTGAGTGTAGATGGTGGATATTTTAACTGACAGCAGCAGCACTAGGTTCATCAGGACTTACGGTGGGATACAGTGTATATATTATGCTTTAGAAATTCTAGCAAATGGGTTTGGCCTCTTGATACAATATTGCTTGATTATACATCTTTACACATCTGCAACTATCTAGCATGGCGACAAGTGAAGACAGCAGGTAATGCACAGTTGCTGCATGTCACACCAATAGAGACATTATGGCTGATGACCAATGATCATGGGTAACAAAGCACAGTTACTTCTGCCTCTGCAGTGGTCTAAAAAAAACTAGTGTGGATACTGACCTGACCAAGTGTTCAAGAGACCAGACACAGTACACTAGCTGTTACAGTTCTTTAGTGACTAACGTGGGCGGATGAATGAAAACTGGGCCAAAATTTGTACCGAAATGTACAATAACCAGGGCAAACGAAAATGAGGTCCTACTGTATTAGTTAATTTTTGTGCTTAGGCATGTGAATTAGATTCGTTAAAGTACATTTCAATAGATTTGAGTTTTCTTTGAATAATTTGGTAAACAATACACATGCCTTTATATATTTTCAGAAGTAATAACTATATGTTATAATGAATAATTAATGTAGCTAACAGAAACACAAACTTTCGACTGCATAGAAACTAGAGCTAAATAACAGTTTTTCTTGTTATATTTGGAATCAGCCCATCAAACGAAACGAAAAGTTGTATTTCTAAATCAGAAAACATTTGCAATTTTGTAGACCAGTCTTATTTATACTGGGTGTTTTGCATGACATGTTCTGAAATGTACAGTTGAAATAAACGCAAATTAAATCTTCAAAATTCAATGTTACAACTGCACCAAGTGTTTACCTGCTCATTTGTCAGATACTGTCATTTGCCTTTAGAAGGACAAATATGAAATGGAACCCAACTTTAAGCCAGGGCTAAGCACCCAGCATCAGAGTCTGTCATGTTCCCAAATCTAATTGAAAGCTTTCTCATACGAGTAAAGTGCCGTAGTTGAAAAGGGACACAAAATAATACAATACAGTTACTCCCTGATTCACCATATGTACAGACAAATCCATCGAAAGTTGTATTCGAGGAGTTTAATATATACTGAATATACAGTATCATTGAGTGAATTAAACAACTTCAGAACACGAACACAATTTTTCCTCACCACAGCATGACTCCTTAAATCATGCACTGCCTACTGCTGGGGAGTGCTTAGTATACCTTAAACATGCTTTATATTTTTTAATTAAACTACAGCTGGGTAAAGTCATAAACATAAAGCTTATTTACAAATGCAGTGTTTCATATCTCATGTAATTCTCTTAATAATGTATGGAAAATGACAGAACAAATATTGTGTGACCACAGCTTTTACTCATGCCAGCTATGTGAGTCTCTACGCCTCTACGAGAGTACTAAGTATAACTCGTACAATACGTATCACTAACTAAACCAGGGAAATTCAAAAATCTAAATTCATAATCTAGTTTCTGCTGAACGTGTATTTATGTTTATTATTGGATTCCCTTTGTCGAGCAAGTCAGGTCCTTTTAAAACAGTTGAGTACCTGTAATGTTTTTGGTGTTCACAATCTGTTACCCACATCATGTACATGCTCAGTCTTAGTGTAGTGGCTGTCTTATAGGCTTAGTTTTGTGCTATATTGTTGTACATTTTTAACATTTTGTGTTGGAATTTAACAAATGTTCTCTAAGCAAGTCCCACACACTCCTAAGAGTCTCACATTTCCTCTTTTGAACTAGTTTTCAGGTTGTTTATTATCTCCAAGAAGCTAGACACGAATCTAGGTCATTCCTCACGTCTTTCTTCTCATATTTCTCGTTTGCATTCTCTCTCATCACCACAACCTCTCTAAAGTGGATGAATGAGAATTTGAGAAATATAACTTCTATTAATTTGACATTCTTCCTCCTCCAGGTGAGTGAGAGAGTTGGCAGAGGAAAGCCATCATTAAAAAGGCCCTACTCCTTTGACGCTGACAAAAATAGAAACATCTATATTTATGAGGATGAAGGAGCTCCTCTTAATACGTCACATGTCCATTGAGCTTACATCTACTGGAAATAGAAGCATTAAATATTTAACCAAGCAGAAAAGAAGGATCATAAGTGCACATGCATGACAAATTCCTGTATATTTTTATCTTCACGTGCATATCTACGTAATTAGCAGAAGAGTTGTGGAAAAGGGCACGGGTGACGTTATCACACCTTAATGATTCTTCATAAAAGGTCAAGACTAAGAACTAAAAAATGTGTTCTGTTGAGACAGAAGATTGACCAGCCTTAATTCACTTGCTACACTGGTTTTTACCAATGCATTATCCATACACGCACACAACACAGTACCACACACTATTCAGTTTGTTGTATTTGTCCGACAAAACTGTCTGAGGTCTACCAAAATCTGCAGTCTTAATATATGGTTATGACAAAACGCATGATAAAATCAACAACTTCAATTCCCAGATTTGGGAGTGAAAGCAAGCAAAAGCTTCCAAACTGGCCCCTAGTTAGGGCCACAGAAGCTCCTGAGTCTATGCAGGATGTAACTAGATGCAGGAGAAAATGCTCCCTGCACACCATTGGAATGTTGCAAGCCTCGTGCAAGGTTTGACCCAGGTTCTCAGACACTGCTGTTTCCAGGAGCTGGGTCATATCACTGAGAATTTTTACATGCACTTAAAAGTCCCAACATCATAAGATTTCTGCATTTATCTGATTACTCACATGGGCATGTGATCAGCAAACGGCAAATTTCTTAGTTCAAATGATAGCCTAGAAATGCAATAAAGAGAGCTTGCTATTTCTGTTGTGTTATCTGGCACCCACAAATTGGACTGGAAATCAGAGTACGAAATCTGATAAAGATAGTTGGAATTTAAACTCAGTAATTTGATTTCTCAGCACATGTATCCCATTAGTCGAATTTCAATCGGCTTTCTCGGTGTCTGTGCATGCACTCTTAAATAACCTGATGGTTCACTTATTCGAGCTTGGCTTTTTTCAGTATCTATTCCATTGACATGTGACCTGTTTTTATGACAGGATCCGGCAACACCAGAATTAAATGCAACAACAATTTTGTGGAGACTATGAAATGCATTATAAGTTCAATGAAACAAATAACTATTTTATGAACAAAGCCCGTAAACTCGATTATCTGATTTCTGACAAAATTTGACTTCCTGCAGTTATCAGACTATTAAATTTATGTAACTGCACTTAAACTGGTTGCAAAGTAGAAATCCAATTACTGTCTTAGTCGAGTAAACCCAGAGTTTTGACATAATTCGATTACCCAGCGAATGGAAGCTTACAGATCAGATTATTGAAGAAATCAGACTATCTAGAGTTCAACATGGTAAAATAGATTAGCACGTAAACATACTCACTGAACCGCAAAAACTGCAGCAATAACTACCCGGATGTGACTTACTGACAATTTTATGATTGCCCCCGTCTTTAGTAACAGAGCTAAATATGACTAGATATAGGACTCCAAATACCAGCAATAACCGTATTAAGTTGCTATAGGAATGTGAAAGTGTAAAGCAGTGATAACCGCTGATCTAAAGAAGGCTTAGCTTTCGTCCCTCTACATCAAAGCATCAAGTGAAATCCCTTCTGATGTTATAAGCAGTTATCTTTGAGTCTGAAATAGTGGCCTACAAATTCTGCTCAACACAATCAGTCTGGCAGGCATAGCTAGATTAGCACTGATTGATGATCTTTGTGCTAAGCTTTGGCATGGAGTCCTGTGGTTCAGTGCCCACTCAGACTCTCACATATCCCTTCTAAATGGCACATAATCGAGTTAATACTGTTAATAATGAAGCTGGTATTTGAATTGTTGAACTGTGCTGCCGTTACTCCCCCTTTTTACTGATTTATAGTAATAAACCAGGAACTACACCACAGTTCAACCACACAGTGACTTCAAAACTATATTAGAACTGTAAACGTGACTAACGAATTCTTGAACCTCTACCTATATTTTAACATTTAGATAGCACATGCACAAATACATTTCCAACTAGTCAAATAAGGCACAAACCTACATTATTAACAGCTTTCTTACTAGCTTACTGTTTGTCTTGTGGGAATGTTATCTTTGTCAGAATTTCTCCCATTGTGTATCAAATGGTCCCAGCCTTGGGTATACACTGTAGTTTGCTTAAAGGATGTTGGATGTTCTGCTCATACGACTTCTCAAAACTGTGTTTTACATTTCGTTATTCAGCAAACCCTTACAACTGATACAATATTACATGGTATAATTATCTTAGGTTAAAGGTCTTGTTCAAGGGTCCTTACCTTAACCGCTTTGACACCAATGTCCATACTTTATGCAGGTGGTGTTTTGGTCAGTAAGCAGTGTTTATGTCTATATTATTTTAAATCTATACACCTATATTGTACACTACATTTGGTGCATATTGTAAATGCTGATAAAAAAATTGCAGTTATATTACTGTAACTGTGAACTTAACATTAGTGTAATTTCTGTCCTAAAATAGTACATTTGAAATGTGTTATGATCCTCTGGTGCAACAGAGAATAATCAGCATTATTTATTATTATTTATTCAATTAACAACTGTGAAGTGAGAGCTGCCATTTCCTTAGTTAAGCCACTTCCAAAGTACTGGTCAAACTGTGGGTTATGAATAATGATATCATACTAAAGCAGTACTCAAATATACATTTAAAAATTCATATGTAATAAATAACGTACATGCGCTCAGTGCCCTAATACTATTAGCATGGAAGTCATGTGTACATGTTACATTTGTATTTACCAATTCTGTGCTTAAAATTCAGTCTTTACTCATATATAAATGATATATAAATAAATAATACTCATATGAGTAACAATAATGGGAGATACTATGAAAAATGCAATAATAAGATTTACCAATGCAGCGGTACCTCACTTCACGTCGGTGATTCTCTCCGGAAGGCTTGTTGAGAACCTAAACCACGAGTACCAAGCACATTTTTCCCATAAGGGTTAATGTAAACTGACTGAATCCATTCCAGACCCCAAGAAAATCCACAATGTAAACGAGTGCTTAGTAGAGCGACCTATACAATATTCTAGCTGAGATATGGAAATGATACTATGATTAGTAACTTACTGTGTAAAACATTTACACTACCAAGCGCTGCTGTTCCAATCATGCCAGCACAATACACACAAACACACCGCCACCATATTATTGTCTCTGCAGTGCTACAAATCCACCAATTAAATAGTACCTGCTCTGTGGTGGTCCTGATCAGTGCAGAACAGAATGAAAGGAGGATGATATGGATATGGATGGAAACAGACGGACGACAGACAGTAATTATAGAACTACATTCTCTCTTCCAATAGCCATGCTATTAAAGAAACACCTAAAAGATCCCAGCCTCTCTCACCACTCAGAATCGAAATCAGTATCAGTAACCGTGATCAGAAGCTCTGCTTTCCTGCTCTGTCACTGTGAAAAAAATATTTCAGCAGGAAAACGTGCTCTGCCACACTGGAAAAACTGATCAGGAATGATTGGAGTACTTAAGCATTTCAAGGAGTTGCCTTGCCCTCCAAAATTCACCAGATTTGAATCCAATCAAACGTGCTGGATGTACCAGCCAAACATATCTGATTCAGAGGCCTCACCTCATCATACAGCACTGAAAGGATCTGCTGCTAATATCTTGCTTCCAGATAACACAAAAAAAAACATTCAGCAGTCACAATATTAGGCAGGTGTTTATGTTATGGCTGGTCTCTCACACTCAGCCTATAGGGAACATAATTAGGTGGGAGTAAACAAATTCAGATACTTCCTTATATGGCTTTGTTCATTACTCTGTAACATGAGGCTCCTTTATGTAATCATCACAGCAGCTTCCTGATAGAGAAGACTAAAGACAGAGCCAGAGACAAATGTAGACTGTAAATAAGACTACAGCCCAGCACCAACAGTGGTATTTATTCCTCTCACCTGTTCCGTATTTTCTTAATCAACAGCCTTTTCAACTAAATGCTCTATCTAAAGCAGGCAAAGCCGTGCTCGTACATGTTTGTGCACTGAATTCCTTTACCTCAAATTCCTTTGTTCCCTACATTAGATCTCCTAATGAAAGAGGCGTGAGGAAGTCTGAAATAGAATACGGAATACTGGAAATAGAAACTGCAAGTTTGACAGCTAAGTACACCCAAATCAAGTCTCAATTCCAACGCAAAATATATAATCTAATGCTAATTAAAGTACATTAAATTAAAGACACTTTGTTTCCCCCACTCTCCTGTGCCAGTCCGCACATATGGGTTCAGTCTGAGCGGCAGCAATCAAGTTTCAGGTTTCAGCTGAGGACATTCAACATTTAGCTTCCTGTCCAATTTTTTACTACAATGCATCACTATAAAGGCTGCTGTACACCAAACGCAATATTTTCAAAGGACCGTTAATTAACTTGCATTCATGTATTATGACGGTATCCTCCACACGAAATGCCAATTTTCAGATGGCAAAAATTTACATTCCTTCTTTGACCTTATTCCTTTATTGTTGTTCCTGTTCCTCAGAACCACAGAGCCATTTTGCTTGTTTATCAAATGTTTAGGTTGGATGTTAATAAAACAGTATTAATATGATAAATAAATAATATGTAATTGGACCTTCTAGATCAAACGAGTGTGCTCATGCAAATGCATTTTTATGAAAATAAAAATGATGAGACAAGTCACACGTATGATTCATAAACGGATAATCTACTTATTTATTCAAAAAGAGAAGCAAGCAAAAAATGTTGATAAAACAATGTCAATAGTTTAATCGTTTGACAGCTGTACTTTCTAAACTTAATTAACTTACATTTTTTTCTGTCTCGCACCGTCTGATGAACATTTCTTCACATGCCCACACCATGAGATTTACCCTGCCGCTCTCTCATTTACTCACATGACTGCACAAAAACGCATCCCACACCCACACACAGCTGGGAACAACACCTCCAAATAACTTTCACACAAAAACAGTCTAATGCACTGTCCTCCATTTCCCAAAATAGATCAGGACAGCTGAACATGCTCTTATTTATTTCACAAAGAGAAAACTAAGCTCAAAGGGAAACAAATGGCTCAAACCAATGTTCTTTACTCCCTCTGAGCACAGAGCAGCATGCATTTGTCTGTGTGTTATTTATAGCACATCGCTCGCTTAATACGCAAGAAGGCAGAGAGGAATCCACTAGTGATACCCCAGGTGCTACAGCCAGTACCGCATGTCTACTCCACATTACTGATAATGAAGTTGATAATGAAGAGCATTGTGTACAAATGTTATGCTGGATGGATTGAGTCTTACCCATAGGCCACGCCAGCTATGGTACACTTCTTGAACTGCATCACATTGCAGGTTAGTGTTCCTGTTTTGTCTGAAAATATGTACTTCACCTGCAAAAAATAATAAAAAAATTTTGACAAACATCGGATTTAGTAACATAAGAACAGCCTAATTCCTCTTTGTGTGTGTGTGTGTGTGTGTGTGTGTGTGTTGGGGGTACCTGGCCCAACTCTTCATTCAGGTTGGATGTACGAGCCATGGCTGGAGTGTTGGTAGATTCGTACAGCATGTCAGTGTCCTATAACAAATCGTTTAACAGAACGAGACTCTTATCGATCTAATGTTCATCCTTTTCCATGAGCATGTTTTTGAACTTACAGGTGTGTAACTCACAGTTGTCTCACTTTTTCCTATCAAATCTAAAAACCTCTACAAAGGCATGTCACAGCGTTCCAATTTTGTCATCTTTAAATGGGTTATTTTGAAAAGGCTTAAATTTTTTGCTCTTTTTTGGAGCCTTGGATATTCGGAAGTATAAGCCTGAAGACAGCTCCTACATCTGAACATCACTGCCAGCTCTACATGTATGCTCGAGATGTACAAGTACATCTAGGTGTTTCTTTCATTGTGTTTACTGTGGGGACTGTGGTAGCCTAGCGGTTAAGGTCCTGGCTCTGGACCATGAGGTCAAGGGTTCAAAACCCACCTCTGTCAAGCTGCCACAGTTGGGTTCTTAAGCAAGACCCTTAACCCACAACTGCTTGGATTGTAAGACTGTATCAGCTGCAAGTCGCTCTGGATAAGGGCATTGCTAAATGCTGGAAATGTAATGTTTATCCTTTAATCAGAACTGTACATTTTAAATACTACTCACAAAATTAGGGGATATTTTTAAAATGAATTTGATGTAATTTAAAAAAAGAAGCATTTGATTTCATTTTATTAAGCAAGATCATCAGAAAAGTAAATTAAAATGAAAAAGGTTGTGTGATTACACAAATTCAATTATCTTGACTAAGTTGTAAGTGGCATATTCATGGGAGTGAACAGACTGGATGAGAGTGCCACACATTGACTGTTCAGTATGGTGTATGGGCACCCAAGACTGCCAAAACTCACTGTCAGTGATGGGACATGGACATGATCAGATTGTCCAGCAGTTCTTCGGGATCCTCTTAGTATTTATTTTGAAATTTCCCCTAATTTTTGTGAGCAGTGTAATTCTGACAATAATCATTTTTAAAGCCTGAAAGCCTGTGATTAAGCTTCTGCTGCTTGACCTTATGAAGGACATGTAGTTAATGGCTGTATTCAAAATTGTCCCCTATTCACTATTCCCTATGTTCTACTTAAAATTTGGTTGACGCCCCTTCTTGAGCTCTTAGATTAACGAGTTCTGGTATTTTAGTGACACTCACTTGTAACATATTCATTATAAAAAAAGCATACGTTTTTTGATTCTCCATAGACAAACAGTGGTAGTAGAATGGGTTGCACTGAAGTGACTCTTAATATGACATTTACAGGTTTCTGCTTCCAATATGACAGTTCAACTTTCTTCTACTGTTCGTAAACAAGTCTATAGAGAACTGGACTCGGTTGGTGCACACACCAGTAGAAACCAACCTGCCCAGTGTGTAAACACCTTGCTCTACGCATTCTTCCTACAAGTAGCACTTGCTTTAAGGTCTGATGTTAATCTAGATGGATATACAACCTAAATTCATTTCCAGAAACTCAAACTCACCCAGTTGATGAAGTAAGCCTGGATGAACTTAATGACCTCCAGTGTCACAAGTAGACTGATGGGAATCAAATTGTTGAAAAGGATGATGAAGGTGAGGAAGTTGAGACCAAAGTTTGCTGCTCCACCATCTATCGTACCCGAAGGAAAAAAAAAACATACAGGGGAGGAAGAAGAACAGAGAGAGGAAAGGAGGGGGGGGGGGAATAAAGTCTGATATAGTCAGTGCAGATGGGCAAAACATTGCATAAAAGGGGAAAGAAGGAAATCCCTGCCAATAGTTGACCCCATCTAATTGGCATCGTTTCCACAACATTATGCATACAGCGCAGAATGTTGTCTAAACGTTGTGCCATTCGCTGAAATTACACACCCTCCTCACCACCCCACCTCTCCCATCACTTGGGATTAGCCATGGGATTTATATCCCCGTCAATAAGTACCCACCAAATTTCAGATAGCTATGATGGGTGACATCATAGCATGGATCCAAGAAATGGGTTCCACAAAGCCATGGGGTGCAAAGGACAGTGACAACTCCCATCTCTAAACCCACTGTGAACTAAACCAAGACAACACAAAGCTGACATGGTTCATGTGTTTACTGACTGCATATAATAACTGCTACTTGTCCTGCATTCGTGGTGTGAACAACCCCATCCTGCTCCACAGAGCAGATACAAGAGGACAACCTTACCCATGGCCCATAAACACATTCAGTTTAGTTTAGATGCTAAGGAAGAGGTGGGCAATGATGAAAACTTCTGTTATGGAGACCGATTTAGAACACAGCAGGAAAGAGATGGCAGCTAGGGGTGAGAGGAAACATGACCACATCAGACATTTCAATGCAAAGGAGAGGGACTCGACCCAAAGCACACTCCCTACAGGAGGGAAAAAGAGAGTGGTGACATTTATCATGGTTTAAGAAAGCTGGTTCAATCATATTTGTATATCTCATAAAATATGAAAAATCTTTCTGGGTAATACAGAATAAAATCAAATGAATTTGAATATGTAAGCATGTTCCACCTAATCTAATACAGACTTTCACTATCAAGGACAGTCATTCCAAAACCTGCCATTAGACGGAAAAAAAAGGTCATAAGGCATAATTAGCCAACAAATAATTAAGCACGCAAGGTTTACATTCATCCCTATTTTTCTTCCTCAACAAGCTATAAACCATTATAGTTTGTCCTCAGTCATGCTGCAAGGGTGTTTTCAAAAATTCTCTCTTCTTCTCTATCAATTCTTTATTTGGACTTAAACTTTTATTCAAGATGCCTCGCACCTGAGCTAGAACACAGCACAAAGTAATTCAAAGATAAAAGCTTTAACCTTTAAACTTTTAGTGGGATCTGGATGATTCTGGAATTAGGGGACGGAAAGCAAGAACCTGCTAAAACTAATCCTTAGACATTTCGGGTGGAACCTACAGCAAGGAACTGACTGAGCAGCTGTGAGAACATAGAAATGAACTTTGGTGGCAATGTTGCAAACAAGCAGGATTTGTTATGCTCCACTTGTTTCTCTGGTGTGGTGCGTGGCGAGGTTGAAACTGTCTAATGATTCCCGGATAGTTCTGTAGCAACCGGTCTTCACCATCATTATCTCGATGCTCAAAAGAAGTGTAGCATCAGCCAGATGTTACTCATTGTTTATTAAAGCACTGTGTATAATAAAACACTCTGCACCAGAGCCGGAACTGAGTTACATTCATCAGCACCTCTGCTGTAGAACTACTAAGGCAATATTTAGATTAAGGGGGTTCATTCCCTTAAAAATAATACACTTTTCGAGCCACAGAAGTATACACAATCTGACATCGTCCGAACAGACATATTGTGGCGCTAACCTGTACAGAAAAAGATGCTGAAATTCATATCTATGGTAGTCACTCACAAGGCAGTAGCAGTAAAAAGAGACGACTTTTACCTCTTCTGGCCATTTGCTACACCACAGCACTTTGGTTAAACAGGTCAGATCAGTTTGCACAAATTCACAAACACAATGACAGAGACTCAAGGTCTCTGCACAATGTCAACACTGATGAGGAAGATGCGATGCACAGTTACAGTGGTTAAGCATAAATACTGCATGAGCAGTTAATACTGTTCTATACCACTCGACTGTATGGCATGCTGAAAGTGCAAACAAGTGCCATGTCTCACTCCATTCGTAAAGTTATTGTTTTATCCACCTGTCATCCATCATGAGGAGCAGCATGGGCTACGGCCGCAGCAAGGAAGCTCCAGCTCTAAAATGCACTGCAGAGCGATGGTAAAGTTGCCTTGCAGGGTTAGCATTTCATGGAACCCATCAGCATTTAAGGCCAGGCAGCTAAAAATTCACTCGTTACATTTCCAAGCTTCACTGTGGAGGGGGCTGCTGTTGCAAGTGGCATTAATGCATGAGAAATGCCAGCTAGTGAATGTCCCTGGCTTTTCTGTCTAAAGCAGCACAGCTGCTATACGAAACGTCAAGCACAAACACGGGCAGGACTGATGACAGGAACAGCACAGGGCTCAAATGTTGGGTGAAAACGTAAGTTAAATAGACTGGTTAACAAAGGTTATTTGGAACACGCCAAAAAATATCATATTTATGTATATTTGCATGTTAAAATAATTGAAAGAGAAATTTGGAAAAGAATTTAGATTTTTCAGTTTCAGTACATTTGTCTATCATTACCTTTAGCATATATGTCTCTGTTTTCTATAGCATTTAAAACTGTTTAACAAACATGAATGCACGTTTGTACATGCAGTGTCCACTCGAGTTGTATTCAGTGTGTAGACATTTGTGATGCAAGTGCAAGTGTTTTTGCTTATTTAAGTGTTGTGCTGATACCCCCGCCACCATTACAGTCCCCAAGCCGTCCAACATCCACCTGAAACATCTGTAGTGAGCTGAGAATCAGATTCCATAAATAGGCTCTCACGCTAATGAGCTATTTGAAAAATGCTATGTGAATTTATTTGGTTGACGTGGGTGAATTGTAGAAAAGTTGGGTTGCCATATTTGTTGAGAATTGCGTGTCAGGCTTCTCACAGAATGGGAGAGAACAACCGAGATAAACTGGAACATGTTAGTGTTCTAGTAAGTTTGTACATATTGTAAGTGTAATTACAACCTTATTTATAAACACGTACTATAAACATTATCAAATTTAATTCCTCTGCCACTTGATCGTTTCAGAAAGTAATTTGTTGGAAAAAATATTATTAGGTCTAGCTTTTATAGTTTGTCATGCAAACAGGTGTAATTGTTAACTGTTAATAAAGGGGTATTTGCAGGGAGAGTATCTAAACCTAAATTGCTTTGTACTGCCTCTTCATTTTCTCCAGAAACAAAAAAAATGTAATTTAAAGTACATTATTGGAAATGCTTGCTTTAAATAACTTAATTTAACAACATGATCCTCTCAAGTCTCAGATTCCAGCATGAGTGTGTACAAATGATTGTAAAAGACAGCTTCAGAATAAGCTTTTTATCAACTGGATCGATGTCACCCCTCTCTTTTTCTGAGACGAAGAAAACAGAATTTGATGGCAGTCTCACTCCTTTTTGAGAAGTACAATCAGTCCCCAGACAAAAGCCAGAATTATGACCTCATAGTTCCATACAACAAAAGCAATAATCTTAGAGTGAATAAATTTTAGCTCATTCAGTGCTTTAAGAAGCAACCGAGCAAATCTAACTGATTTTTTTGATCAGGAATCTGTTGAGAGTGAGAAGGCGCTCACGAAACACAATGGATAGGAAACTGTGTAGGTCATAAAACAAGCCAGAATCAAAACGGACACAAACAACCTTTCTTTAGACAGGCCCAGACAAAAAGTGTAATGAAGGTGGCGATGTGTTAATCAATTTGCAAGTGGCTCCTGGATTGTGTGTGCACTGTAGCCATTCTCGTTTATACTACTTTATTTTTTCCGCTTATTTCACCAAAGAGCTGCAATTACCTATCCTCGATAGTGGACAACAGTCCCAATTTGAGCATGAATGGATTAGTGCAGCTGTGCTCAGTGCTCACAATGGAGTGTTCCTAACAGGTCTGTCAGCAGTAGCGAAACAAAAGGCAGCAAAGCACAAAGAGGTGGTAGCAGAGAAGGCAAAGGGGGCAAGGCATTTAGAAAATGTCATTGCTTGTCTCTTGGGCACATCTGCTAAGCTGGAAAACATGCATCATGACAACAAGTCCAAAGAGTGCTGCCCCAAACATCTGTATTAGAAGGAGGTAGTATTTATACGTATTCTACTCGCATTTGAAAAAAGAAAGGCTGAGGCCAGGTACTTGCAAAGAGCGTAACACATCACCAGAATGGAAGTGGAGGGGAAACATGGCTGAGATCAGGCACTAGGAAGGTCTATACAGTCACAGAGCTGAAGGGAAAACCTATCACTGGATCCCTGGTGTGTGCTGTCCTCTGCAATCACCCTCACAAAATAGGGCAAGAACAGAACGGCTTGGGTTTGCTCAGCAAAGCCTGAGCCTCAGCTAGGGATTAGTAAGGAGGGCTGATTCACGCATGGCCAGGACTTTTAAATGGTTGTTACCTGGAGCTGTTAAAAATGACAACAACAAAGAAAAACAAAACAAACCAAACAGAATGTTAGAATGGAAACAAAATTTTTGCAACGTTGTGATACTCAACCATTTTCACATCCAAGTCACGTGTACGCATGTCAAAATCTACATTTTACAGGGAAATACACAGTTTTCCCACTTTTTTTCCTAGACAAATATTCACTTGCATTGCAATGCATATTTGTTTACACAGAGCAAACAAAGAAAAGCTGACATTAATGCAAGTTAAATTAAAACCAACAAATGAGCAAGCTGACAAAGCCAGGAGGGCGGTACAGCGTGAACAAGACGATGAGTTGGGATGCTTACAGTTGAGGTCCATGTACCAGGCATCATTGCCATGTTGGTACTTCCAAATGGTCTGTCCAACAGAGCACACCAGCGAAATGGCCAACAGGCAGCCAAACAGCACTAGGATCTGAAAGTTAGTGATGCGTTCCACATTGGACAACTTTAGAGGAGGCCTTGTGGAGTTCTACATGAAACACAAAAAATATGTCTCAATTTTCGATCCTAATAAAGAAAATGAAAACAAAAACATTCAGGACAAGACTTTGTATATTTCATGTACAGATGGAACAATTGTACATTATTAGTGATGGGAAATTCTTATTGTTTATTAAATTTGCTTGCTGCTATTTGAGCATATATATTGAAATATTTCCATTAAATAGCACTACACAGCCATAATTGTGAGATACTTTATAAACCCCAACAAACAACATTTTATTAGCATTATTTTATCATTTTACCAAATGAACACCTTAATGCGAATTGCAACTTTCAAGCATGTTATCCCATGAGCTGTGCAGTGACTTTCAATTTGATTCTATTTGTTTGCTTAACATCACTGATGAACGCACTGGACCAATTTGGACAAACCAGTCAAACTAATGCATGTGGTTGAAATGGAAACAGAGCACCCAGAGTAAACCCACACGGACATATAGAGACTACATATGCGGAGTCAAGTTTGGCATCAAACTGGGAATCTCTGGAGAAGTGAAGCAGCCGCTCTAATCACTTGCCACTTTTCATATCTTTAGTAATACATTTTTGGTGTCCAAAGACTGAAGTAGTCTTAGAATTAGACTATAGTTACCAGGTGAATATTTATTAAAAAAAATGTCAATCTTAAGATTATCGGTCTTGCATCATGCAAAATATGGCCAAATTATAAAAGTAAATTTCCCTTAATTTTTGTGACCAGTGTATTATTGATTTAGCCATTTGACACAATTTTGTTCATATTTACACACAAGCCAATCTCTATTCTATATCTCGATTACTGAACAACTCAACACAGTTTAAGGACAGATTTTAGGCAAGCAGGTTTCACAAAGCAATCTTAAGCAATGCAATGATCTAATTCTGTTGTGAATTAGAGTTAGGTCTTCCTGTATGAATACATATCTGAGTCGCTCAGAAAACACTGAGTACTGTGAAGAAGATGCTTAACTTTAAAAAAATGGCTTTAAAGATAAGGTGGATCACCTGCATTAGCTTAGTGTCATGTCCCGTATAGACCACAATGCCGTGCACCCACTGTGTGTTCCTCAGTTGAGCGCCTCTCAAGAGGATCTGATCTGGACCAAGTGGTACTGTGCTAGATTAACACACAGATAATCACCCTGAGTATTCATAACACCACAACAGGACATAAACAGACAATAATAGATTTGTTCGCTAAGGAAAGCCTTTAAACGTATATGAGCTGGATTCACAGCAACCTTTGACCTGTATACAAACACTATGTCACTGACGAGGTTAAAAAAACCACTCATGTACCACTTCTTGGCACCAATAACAATACACAAAGCAAAGATTAAATAATTCTGGTACAAAACATATTCATGGTGTCAGAAACTATGCAAGGTTTTAAACTGATGTTATTATGAGTTCTAAAAATCAATCAACGCTACAGTCAAAATCTAAATCTATACAATAAGAACATCTATATAAAAAAAAAACTCCTATAGCACACATGACAGTGCATTTACATGCATTTAATAATCCAGTCATAGTTTCTGCCTATTTCTGCAGTTATGCATGCAATTAGAGCAAAGAAACAGCTAGCTGAATCAAACATGGTTGCCAGTTCTGCTTATTCTGAGACTTCACTTATTTTGGGCTGAAATTAAACAGTAACAAAACACTGCGGGGAATGCAGTATATGCTTAAACGAAGAATTTCACTACTTAAATATTAAAGCTTGAATCTCACATCACATCTTCATCACATTAGATTATTAACTAGCTGCAACGAAGTAAAGTAAACCCTGTACTTTCCCATTATCTGATTACCTAAGAGCACAAATTCATTGCCTGGATTACTGACAAAATCTGAATGTTGTCCGAATTCCATATTATATAGCCTAAGTAGCAATGTTATATGGCATGTTGTTGTGTACTGGGTACTGACTAAATAGCCAAGATACTGCAATGTTTGGAATACACTGATTTACTGAATATCAGTATTGACAGCAACATGTTGATTTTTCTAGTTTTACTATTTAACAATGGTAAAATCTCACTTCCCAATTCATTCAGCGCTTCCCTCAGCCACGTTTTCCCCACTCAGCACTCCTCTTACACTCTCAAAAAGCACATTTACAGAAAGAACTGCATTTTGTGACAAACAGCAAACGGTATTTCCTGTTGTTTCTACAATCTGAATTATTAATTATATAATAAATAATCATATTGTCGGCTTATCGCCACAAACGGAAACTAATTCTCGAATGGAAAACAATCCATAAAACAACCAAGTACATGTGAACGCACATTATGCAGTGTTTTGCACTTTTGTCATTTTTGTCATTTACCCTTATTCAAAGCAACTTTTAGTTTGGGTAAGGGTATGCATATTGGTAGAGCTGGAAACAAAACTCACATCCTTACAGTTAATAGTACAAAGGCCTAAATGTGTGTGAGCTTGTGAAATTGCACCTTTGACTTTGGGATCTACTATGTATTACTATGCATGTTTATTTTACTGAGCATATGACAGAGGAGCTCACACAATTTATTCCTGTGTGCAATGATGGTACAGATAGGAACAATTACAAATGGTTGATTGAGTGAAAGTAGTTATATCCCCAATAAGAGTTCGTATGTCTGCCAGCACCTTATGACACAGTTTATGGGTGTGGTTAATGGATCTGTCAATCCAGTTTTCTCGCAGTTTCCACAATCTCACTTAAACTTCACACATTCGCTCTTGTCCTTCTTACTTGTGTCCATCTAGACGGATATTGCCAACAAACTCGTACAGGTGCCTGTTTGGGCTTTCACATTCCATACGACCAGACAGGCGCATCAGGCTATCGATGTCCTTTATCTCGGAGGTGATCTGCAAACCCTAGGAACAACAACAGTACTATCAGTAAAGTGCTATCACACAATAACACTCAACTCCTATTTAGCAACCACAGAGGCAAATATACACTAAAATGATATATGACAGATATACTGATGAACACACTAGACATTGGGGCAGCACAATTTCTTGTATTTGAATCACAACCCCAATTTTAAGTTCAAGCTTAACTAATGGCACCAATACCTGCTAAACTGGTACGTTTATTTTGCTACACTGTGATGCATTCATTCAGTAGAAGTTCTCTATGAATTTCCCTTGCATGGTGTAGATGTGTATTACTATATTAAATCCAGTTAAATCCAAAATCTCACACACGCAACATGTCTAAACAACAGTCGTCATTTGTGAAGGGTTATAATTATGGCTGTCAAGGATAACAAATTCATGGCAATAGTTGTTTAAACTCCGTTAACTGAATTCTCAGTACTTAAACATATGGCAAGTATGGCACACAGTCCCCTCCAAGAAAATTGCCTTTTGGTGAATTAGATGTCACACTGGCAAAATGAGGGGGAAAAAAAATCAATCTTTAAATACCACTTGCTTACACAGTTTTGCTCACTATTGTATGACAATATATAACTGTGACATAAACACCATACACATAATATTTCTAATAAAAGTACCTAATGAAATAAGTATGTTGTATTAAAAATGTATACTTCTTGTAATCAGAATTGCAGTTTATTGTTACTGAACTGCCTAAGTAATACATTCATTTCAAAGTAATAAACAAAATACATTTTAGCTTACATTGCCTACTCATATGGCTATGTTTTTGTGTTCTGTTTAAATTTCTTTTTTTTATTGTATCCAAGTTGGCTAAGTAGGTTACAAAAATCACTTAATGATTATCAAAGACAACCAAACTAACACTTTGTATGCATTCCTAATCCGGGTCCTAAAATGCACAAATTCTGTATCAGGGAATATCAATCCAAAATACTTACTTGTCTGATTTTTAGATTTGTTTCTCCATCCAGGTTTGAGGTTTCTATATAACACATTCCTTGAGGTTCACTAAAACATAGCATGATTACAACAAGAGCAACAGAATGATTACAGAGAAAAGTCAACATCTTAGCTCTGCTCATTATAACTACTACTTAGTAAAACTATTAATCCAATATAAAACATTAGTAATACTTAATTAAGAATTATGTTTCACTTAAAGGCACACAGATGCCACAGACTGTTTTCTAGTGAAAGCCAAATAAAAATGAGGGCTGGTACAACAGCTACACAGCTCACAAAAATTAGGGGACATTTCAAAATTAATATGATGCAATTAAAAAAACCGCATTTGATTTGATTTCATTAAACAAACTCATCAGAATAGCAAATGAAAAGAAAGTCCATTGCGTACATGTCATGAAAATCAATTATTGTGATTGAGTAGCAAGTAACATTTTCATGGGGGTAAACAGAACCATGTCAATCTGGACGAGAGTAGCACACATTAACTGTTCAGTAGGGTGTATGGTCATCCAAGACTGCCAAAACACACTGACAGGGATGGGGCATGGACAGGATCAGACTGACCAGCAGTTCTTGTGGGAAACTTTTCTTATACGTTCAGAAATAACTCCTAATTATTGTGAGCTGTAAATGCAAACTTTCCAAAGATGTCATTGTCTAAATGATACTATTCCACCATTACAAAGCTAATGACCCCTCCCCTTACTTAAACCCCAACATCATTCTGTGTGACATCCATTCCAGACAGAAGGCATCGCTGTGCTGCGCCACCCAAGCAGGGCAAACAGGACTCTGACATCTTTGATTAAGTCTTGTACTGAGCAGTTGCACATTCAGGCAGGCAATAGAGAACGTACAACGGAAGCACAACACAGAAAAGGAAAATAGTAAAAGAATAACCCAAACAACAGTACAAGTATTGGCTCTATACTAGTTGAATATCTTAAAAACCTCTTTACAAAATTAGAAATCAGTGTCAGAGTACGTGTGCTTACAGCTAGTATTGGCATTAAAAGTGTTAGTACTTCACTAACACTAACTAAGCTAGCCAAGAATTAATTTGTAATATCTAGCACACAGACATACTGATTTAACACTTCAATTTAACGAGCTACTCCTGTTTTCACCTTTCCTAAAAAAGGCTAAAAAAAAAACAGACTAAATCTTGTTCACAGTGCTATGTTCAGGTCAAGAAGTGGAAAATCATAAGCCTTAGACCTGGTTAAAGTATCAAAAGGTGCCTAAGCCCCACTAATTCTTTCTTGTAAATACGTAATTCACAAGAAAGAGCCAATGTCCATACAAAATCTGGAGAGGATTTGAATTACAAAGGGGCACATATTCTTTATTGTAGTCTCTTTAATAATTATACAAGACAACTTGTAAAGGAAATTTCAAAGTACTAAAAGCAGAATTGCCAATAAGTGTGGTTTGGTTTTTTAAAAAAAACCTTAGAAGATTTATAACTCCTTAGAATATTTGAGTAAAATATGAGTCTGGATATACTGTATCCAGACTCTGGATATACTAAAACTACATCAACTACTCTCTCCAGGTAAGAGATAAATCAGCTATGACAGCTGGGATGACAATAACAAAAAGTCAGGAAAGTCAAAACTGCCGCATTCCTCCACCTGTGTGCTACACAGCCCCTCCCCTCCCTCACACATGCAGCCCAGTGCTTCTCCTGACCTGGATGATAGTATGATGAGGTCGGCTGGGAGGTGATCTCCGTTGGAGGCTCGAACTACCTCCCCTACTGCAACCTTAAATTAACCAGCGGTGCCAGCATGAAGGGAGGGGTATAGGGTGTAGGTGGAGGTAATCAAATAAGACGAGGGAGGATAGAGAGGAGATGTTTGTTTTAAAAAGAAGGGATGGGAGAGACACAAAAACAGAAGAATGTTTAATTTCTACAGCGAAGAAAAATACGGTACCACATATTTATTAGTCAAAATCCATCTGTGCCAGGGCAATCACACAATATAGTCTGTAATAATCCCATACACATAGATACGCAAATCAATTACCATGGTGCTTAAAAAACCTGGTTGTATAATGGATTTTGAGAATGAAAAGGAGATATGCAGAACACAGGCACATCCTGAGGGTTCCTAAAATGCAACCCTTCTACAGGAAGTGGGGCTTTGAGCAGTATGGCTAGATGCTTACATTCATCATAAACCAACTGCAATCTATATTAATATTCCATTTCAACATTATCACCATTACAGTTACAGCCTTTACCAGATGCTCTTATCCAAAACAATGTACACACTGTCATTTTTCAAACAATGTACAATCTAATTAGTTGTGGGTTAAGGGCCTTGCTCAAGTGCCCAGTCGTAGCAGTTTGGCAGAGCTAAACAGTCCACCAAGTTAACTGCTGTGTCCCACTCAATGCTCGTTGAAATGCATCTTTGACTTTTTGCACCCTGTAATTACTTGAAATAAGCCACACTTCTTAGTGCTGGGTTCTTGAGCAAGCAATCGGCGGGAAAATCTCTGCTTATTCCAGCAGCAATGTTGACATTTCTACCTGGAGGACAGCAGTATAGCATCTGCAGGAACATAATCTTTGTCATTTATTTGTATTATATCACCCACCACTACCTATAAAAGAACAAACTGGTTATCAATTTAAACGCTCATGCTGGATCACAGAACCTAAAACGAAAGGGAGAAAAAGTAAAAATGTACAGAAATTTCAGTAGTAACAATTTTAGGTGGGGCAGTTAAACAGTCATCAAATAAAGTGCCAAAATGTAACACTTTCAATGCAAGTGTAATATTAATAACCAGTTCGAATGAAAAAAACTCTATTTCCAACAATCCCCTGTGTTGGTCAGTGGAGACATACTCAGTTTGAGGAACAGCAGATCAACAACAAAACTGGATTCATTTCAAGTGATATTTAATCACTGGTGAGATATCAATAACAGAATTATTAAAAAAAAAAAAATTTATGTCACGAATTAAAAATAATTAATAATTAGATTCATCACTAACAGAATAATGTCATGATTCATAAACCATGATGGTATGCAAAAGACGCATTTTACAAAAATGTTGCATTATGAAGATTTTAAATACTTTCATTCTCCGTTTAACGACATTACATTCCGTGACCCAGGACACAAACTAAGATAAACGCACTTTGAACATGTTGTCCGATTAAAAGATGGTATTTACTTATTTTTAGAATCACAAACAGCTTTAATATATTTGTATAGTGTTCCCTCGGTTATGGCGGGGGTTACGTTCCAGGACCACCCGCCATAAACAAAAATCCGCAAAGTAGGAACACTATATTTATTTAAGTATTTCTATACTATTTTAGCCGTAGAACTTGCAGAACGTTTGGGTGCCATCGTAGAGTTTGAATGAAGTCAGTCTTTAATGAAAATTTCACAAACAGCGAACACAACACCGCACATAAAAACTTGTCATGTCGTCAAGTAGCGACTCAGGCGGCCGATGCTCTAGTCTTACTTCTCGTTTTTGGTGAGTATTCATCCGCTGAGTAAATA
>JAUZST010033524.1:0-27500 GCA_034779995.1 Parotocinclus haroldoi | reverse complement strand
TTTCACGTTTTCTATTAGTATTATTTAAGGAGGGAAACAGAACCACCTAAAACTAATGACACAACCATATCAGACTGGGTCGTTTTTCAATATTACATATCTGTTAGCAACAAAAGTATGTGAACCTTTGCTCTCAGTATCTATGCGACCCGCTTGTGCAGCAAGCAAAATCAGAAATGGAACGTTCCTGCCAACTCTTGGTCAGTCTTCCATACCGACTTGGCCCAATTCCTCTGTACAGAACAGCTTCAGCTCTGAGATGTTGGTGGGTTACCTCACATGAGCTGCTCATTAACGATCTTTCCACAACAATATTACTGCATTTAGGTCAGGACTTTAACCATTCTTTGGTCGTTGTTATTTGTCTACTGAAGCTCATTGTCTTGCTGCATGACCCACATTCTCTGTAGAATGTGCTGGTACAATTCAGAATACATTGTTTAGAAATGATGTCCATCCGCTGCGACCCAGATGCAGCAAAACAGACCTAAACCGTGATACTACCCCCGCCATGTTTCAGAGATATGGTATAAGTGATATGGTAATAAGTTATTATGCAGTGTTCTCCAGTCCTAACATTTCTCATTCAACCAAAAAGTATGATATTGGTCTCATCTGTCCACAAAATGTTTTGACAGCCTCCTGTGCACAGAAAATGAATTTAATGTAAATAATGGTGAACTGGTGTGGATTTCCCAAAGAAATGAGTAACATGTACAGATTGTATACATGTACCCACAAAGTTTAGAAAAAAGACATTTTCCTCCCACTTCTGTTTAGCTAATGGGAAATGTGTTCATTAGAAACATGTCTATGGATGCAAACAGGATTTGGATTTATCAAAAAGTAGCTCTGACATTATTTCTATGAATTTGAAACAAGTAACATATTGGATAGAAACTTTTAGTAACATGAAGATAAAAATGAAGATGTTTAAATGTTTTACTTTAAAATCTAGTGTTTCTTTTTCAATAATTAAAAAGTAGTCTTTACTTGAAAAAAAAACAATGGATGGTTGCCCGTTTACACCCAAACTTATTAATGTTTTCACTGGGCAGAGGAAGAAGATGTGGTCAGTCTGCAAAGCCCACAGCTCAAGGGGTGGAAACGGAGGACACTAGATGGCTGAAACATTCCTTACATACCACAGTTTGTGTTTCATTCAGAGCTCTAAAGGGTGGGGGTGCGCTGTGAATATGTTTAATTCAAGCGTCTGTGGTTTGTGTGCCGCCTTGAACAGCAGAAAAACCCTTCGTTTTGCTGTATGTGTGGATTTGAATGGAAAGTGGATGATTTGACATATTAAGGACCTTTTTAGAGCTGTTTCTATCCCACATAATACTAGAAGTTGTTTGTTGCTAAGGTGAAGTTGTTCACTTTCTACAGTTTCTATGTTTCAGATGTGAAACTGAAATAAAATACAATGGAAATTGCTTTGCTTAATAAATAATTGCATTTTTCGTGATGGATAGTCATTGTCAGGATATTGTCCAACGCGTTTTGCCTTCATTTGCATTCAAAAGACAGATGTTGCCATTAGCTGAAACAACTGTGCGTTCACCCAGCATTAATAACTTTCACTCTGCCTGTACTTAGTGTAATGAAAATGGTTTAGCAAACAGATTTAAAATCTGTTCATGAGTTTCCAATTCTGATAATATATAGCATGCTTTTATAGTTAGGACTGTTGTAATGTTTTGATGCTTGGCTGTCCTTTTATCAGATACTTAATGCTGGACTAGGGGGGATGTCATTATATTACTCCATTATTCACATTTACATTTATGTCATTTAGCAGACCCCTTATCCAGAGTGACTTCCAATTAATATAGTCTTACAATCCAAGCAATTGTGGGTTAAGGGCCTTGCTCAGAAACCCAACTGTGGCAGAGTTGGGATTTGAACCCTGGACTTTCTGGTCTATAGTCCAGTACCTTAACCACTAGGCCACCACAGTCCAATTCTTATTAATTTAACAGTGGCTGCTTATTATGCTAACTATAAGGTCCTAATGAAACTACATGGTTCAGGTCTAGTATTATATATATATAGTCTCACAAACTGACAATCACACAATTATATTAACATGCTACTTAAATTCTGTTTTGGGGAAAAGATAAATAAATGTAAACAAACAAATGATCTCATTCTTTACATGTACATAATATAACAGTTGTGCATGAACATTTCGGAAGGCTTTCGAATTTTACTGCATAAATGTGACGTAAAACATCAGACGTTCTGAAACTAGAAGGCTAAAATGTTATACTGGGGCAGCTATCGAGGAGAATGCTGTCTCTGAGTGTCAAAAGTATGTGAACTGATGTGATTCCCTTGTGCAGCAATAAGTGTAATTTATTTCTAGCAGTATGCTTGGACACAATCATTGACCATTCATCCATACAGAACAGCCATGGAACTCTGTAAAAGCTTCACAGATGTTTTTGAAACATTTTAGAACCTTATGAGGATTAAAAACACTTTCTCGGAGATCCTCTTGAATCTCTTATCTTGTTTTGTCATCATACGCTTCCAGAAACATGCTGCGAGGATCAGATCCCTGTTAACCACATTGATTGCAAACACCTGAAACTACTATTCTCAGATATGTAATACTATATCATTTTTCAGTATTGATCACGTGTAATGTTTATGTCTCATTTGTTTAATGGAGTTCTCTTTATCTGCTTTTAGGAGTAGAAACGGAAATACAGACAATTACAATGTGCATGAAAAGACCCAAGCATGAACAGACACAAAGGTGATTTCAGGGGTTTTGTTATGGGTAAGTTCCCACGAATTGCTTTTCCAAACTCAAGTAATAAAGCATGATACATGTAGAGACATGCTCTGGATCTTCCATTGCAGATTATTTTTAGATAAAGGAACCATAGCCTCTGCTCAAGCCCAAAGCCCTGCCTTGTCTCGCAGTTATTGTAATGCCATGAAAAGCCTTTACCTACCAGGCAGTTCCTTAGAAATTTCCTCACACATTCACAGGAACCTAAATTCAACTTTCTGACGGCAGTATGGAAACCGTTTCTATGGAATCCAAGCCATCATACTGGGTATGACCTCTGCAATAATATACACAAAGTCCGTTTCAAAGAATGCATTTGTTTAGTCAGTGATGAAAACTGACTATATTGTTTATTCTTAACACCAGTGAAAAATTTGGCAAGAAAGAGTAACTGTCTCATTCGTCAGCTGCGTACTTCACATGGTGTAATGATGATTTATGACCTATAACATAGGTTAAACCCTTTTTCAGAAGGGATTCTAATTATTTATTTATTTAATTCTTAATTATTCATTTATTATCATCAGGATATCGCTGTGATTTCCAAGCTATTTTAATCTTAAGTCTTCGTTTGACCGTTATGCCGTCGTGTACCTGTTGTAGGATAAGGTAATAAATTCTCTTATATCCTGTGGGAAATGAGAGAATCACATTTTCCCACCTCACATCTTCATATGTACGGAGGCAGTCCAGGAAGGACTCGTCTGTAACGTCTCATAACATCTCCTGAAGTGATTAGATCTTTGAAACTTTCAGTCAGGACCAAGACTGAAATCTCTTCATCAGTAAGTCATTGTTTGAATCAGCGAATCATTGGGATTACTTTCCTTAACCATTCAACAGGTGAGAACTTGAATCTGTCTTTGGGTCCAGGGTTGATCAACAGGCCAGTGTTCGAATCGTCTTTGGTATGACTAGGATTTACATTACATGTTTACATTCTCCTTTTCAGGTATGAATCAGACTCTATATTATTTTGTCCAATGAGCAATTAGCTGTACATGACTTGTATGCACTTAATAATCCGACTAATAATAGGCAGATTTCTGCAGTTATCTGATTGGTCATTTATACAGCATATTCTGTCCTAGAAGAATCAACTGAATAAATCTGATTGAAGAGTGCTGGATTTTAACTCAGTAATCTGATTTCTTATATAATGTATACCAGTTACCCAATTTCAGTCAGTTTTCTCAGTCTGCGCAGGCATGCAACATGGTTGCCAAGTTTCGCTTATTCTAAAGATTCAGCTCTATGTGGCCTCTCTTCCCATTGACTATAGCTTTTCTTTTTCTTGCCGGCAACCCCGAAACGAAACGTTTAATTAAAGGGTTAGTTAAAGAATGGTAAAATTGAAAAATGTGATTATTTAATATAAAAGTTTGAAGCATTGGGATATGAGTTTTACTTCTCTTTTGTTCAGAGGGTCAGTGTTAGAATCAGTGAATCTTTTGCTAGAAATTATTTATTAAGTCTCATTCTGGCTCATTCGGTCCAAAGATCTTCAGTTGTTCAGTACAAAATGTGTTATACTAGGTGTGGAATACAGGTGTTTAAAGCAAAGTTCAATTATGATGCATAGTCACACTGCTCCGTTTGTTGTCTAAGACAGCTGCATGGTGGGAAAACCATACAACTGGAAAAAGATTAAAACAGACCTGCGCAAATAAATTCCCTAAATGTTTTTCAATGGCAAATACAAAAGTCGCTAAAGAAGACGACCACGTCTTTTCTCTATTAAATATGAATTATTTTCTTAGTTTATCATCAAGTGCGTGCTTAAACTCAAAAAGATGTATTTGGAAAGTTTTAAGAAAGGATTTCATAAAAAAGGAAACTAGTTTATTAATAATTAGTAATTTTAGAATTGAATACCTCTCCATTAGATTTATGGAACCATTTGCAGCTGCTGACCAACTTTTAAAATTAAAAGCATAATAGTCAGATGATTTTATGTGTAAGAGCGTATGTGATGTGAGATTTAGCTTCATTGCTCACTTATTCACAACTTCTTATGGCACTTTAAAAAAAAACTTATGGAAAGTCCTATGCTTAAAACTTGGAGAAGATGAATGGAATAAATTAGGCTTTTCCTTTAAGGCATTGTCTAACAATATTATATTATGTTGTATTTTTTAATATTCTAAATTTTACTGGCCACTCTGGACACATAGACCAGGGTTCAAATCCCACAGCTGCCACAGTTGGGTCCCTGAGCAAGGTCCTTAACCCACAATTGCTTGGATTATAAGACTGTATTAATTGTAAGTCGCTCTGGATAAGGGCGTCTGCTGAATGACGTAAATGTAAAATGTCTTTGTCATTTTACAAAGACAAGACAAGCATTGTTTTAAGAGGCAGAACAGATACATTTTGCAATATGTTTACGTTCATAAATACATTTGTTACTACTGTTGTTGTTAAATTGTACAAGTGTATCCATATTGTCATCTGTTGGGGCTTCTTTCTCACTATCCGTCCCATCAGCACTATCATGTATCGTGTTTTTGGAGAGGGGGTCTGGTACTCGTTTATCCTGATTGTGATGTACTGACCTCGTCCCACAGGGTACAGGGGGTTACATTCCAGGACCACCCGCGATAAACGAAAATATGTGAAGTAGGGACGCTATATTTATGGAAGTATTTCTACACTATTTTAGCGGTAGAACTTGCAGAACGTTTGGGTTTCTTCGTAGGGCTTGAATGAATTCAGTCTATAATGAAACTTTCACAAACAGCGAACACAACAGCGCAGATAAAAACTCGTCATGACTTGTCTTGTCACTTGACATTTCTTTATTGTTAGAATTAATATTTATTAATATCTACATTTTATACATTTTGTGGGGTTTTTTTATATGTAAAAGTTCTGCAAAAAAACAAGTAACAGTGAAAATCCGCTATATGTTTTTTTCCATTAATGTTTTTTGAAAACCCACTATGAGTCTGGGAAAGGTGAACCTCGAAGTGGCGAGGGAACACTGTACTCATTTTGATCAACTGTAGTTTAATGTGTAAGTGTTCTAAGGTAGTGTTTTAAGGTACAAGACACTATTCTTGTGCACTCTCCTGTTCTAGATGAGAGCACTCTGTAGTGTATCACATTGCGAGAGTGATAAACCCTGGACAATCTGACAAGGAAAAGGCGTGGTCAGGATTGTGTTTAACAATGTTAAGGGAGCTACACTATACTCTAGATTGTATATTAAACCTTGCAGTTTTGGAGAAATTCAGTTTCCGCTAAGTTTGTCAGAAACTTATCCCCATCGTAAATCAGGGAGTACCAGTACAGAGCTTCAAAACTCATACCATGACATGCATCATGCATCATTTCTAGTCTTCCATACTGAACAGTTGCTTTAAGCCAATATCAAATCCAATAGTAACACCTGCTATTGGCACATACGCGAGCAGATAAGCTCGACTATTTCCAGAAAATAACAAGCAGAAAATAATGCACTTTGTGTCTTCATCACCTGCTCCCCCCTCCTGGCATGGAATGGCATCAGAGTCACCATCCATCAGATTAGAGTGTTAAAATGATCCAGGAAACGCTCGAGCCTTCCAAGGGAGTAATGGACCAATGCTGCTCCAGGTCCATCAGCCAAAGAAGGAAAGCTGATGAGGTCGGAAAATTCCTTGTTTCTTAATTAAAGCTTGTTGTGTGTGCCCGTAACAGTTGGGTGGCATAATTAGCCTGGGTCTGGCTCTGATGAGAAGGACTCATGCTGCTATATTGACTGGCATATGCTGCCTCTGCCATGGGGAGTTCAGGAATGGCACGTCATAGTGGTGCCAGTCTGCAAATTTTCGTGTTCATCAGATTGAGGGAGAACGAGAGGCAATTGGAAAGCTTCCGATTAAGAAGAATGGATGCCCCGAAAGCACTGCAATAACGTTACATTTTGGTGGTTTAAAAAGTTCCGGAGGTGCTCTTTGGTGATGGGGACTTCTGTGGTCACTGTAATGAGATTGTTAACCATCAACAAGCTCACAAGTGGGAGATTGCTATTCTTTCTTTTCAGCCTCTAGTGTAAGCAGGAAGGTAATTACAGTTTAAAGAGGCTGGGGAGGTTTCAGATAGTGCTAATGGGGCTAATTGTGAGGAAACCCATTAACTCTGCCATCAAGTGTAGCCAAAGACTGACTTTCCACAATTTATACTGGGTCTCAGGTTCCAGGATTGTTAGTGTATAAGTGGTACTTATTATTGTATCAAGGTATCTTTGAGCTTCCTGTGCTTTCTAGCTTTTTTGTGCATGAGCATCATCCATTCATCCATTATTTTCTGCTAAATCCACACGGGGTCGTGGGCCAGCCGGTGCCCACCTGACAACTCTGGGCGCAAGGGCAGGAACACCCTAGATTGAGTGCCAATCTATCGCAGGGCACTCATGAGCAACAAATAAAGTAAAAAAATTCTTTAAATGTAATTACAGTGAGTGATGTAAGGAAATAGTTCACATTTAAATTTATTCATTTATCAAATCAAAAAAGTACAATAAATCACAAAAATAAGTGAATATTTCATTTTGAAATACTCCTTCATTTTTGTGTGTAGTATACTTTTTTTAGATATGTTCTCTATTTTTTAACCGTTTATTTGAAACAATTACTATAAACCTATGAATTAGGTAAATATAAATAGATATATAAATATATAGGTCTCTTTTTTGAGTCTTGGTTCTCCCAAGGAACCAAACCTGAGCTTAATAAGATGTGTAAGATTAATAACAATCATGTACACAACTGTCACCATTGTGAAATCCTTTCAGTATCATCACCCACAATCTCAGCAGAGATGAAAAAGTCACGTCCATAACAAAGATGCCAGAAATCTGACACAACATGCTCATGCATTTCTGTAGAGCTATTGTTGAAAGAGCTAATTGCTTCATCCATTGCCGTTTGGTTCAGGCCTGCCACAATACAAAAAACTTACGCAGTAAATCATTCAATGTTCTAAGAAAGTAATTGGTTGCAATCTCCCATCCCTTGTTAGGTGTACAAATCCAGATCAGTAAACCAAGCTACCACATTCTCCTCTCTGAAAAAGTTTCTCAAAGAAAAAAACTAAAAAGACATTTCTCTTAACCCATGAGAGACCACAGTGACATCTGCGTCACTTGATTGACATGTCCTGAGCATCCTTTGTGAATCTCAGTTATTCCACCAGCACAACATTGGTTCTTATAGGGCATATTTTTGTGAGCAGTAGATATTCCAAATGGTTTTGCTTATAGGAATACAAAACAGAGTAAATGGAGTATCTGAGATTCACAAAGGTTGGTCATGTCATTGAAGGACTTCATGAGTGACAGCAAATGTGAAAGCTGCATCAATAGTGTGACACAGACCATGTGGGCTCTTATGGGTTAAATTAGAATCCTGTCATTGGTGCAAGGGTACTGTACAACCCCAAATTGGAAGCTGTTTGGAAGTATGGGAAATGTCTAAACTTTTTTTTACTTCATTGCAGAGCTGAAAAGCAAGAATGAATGTTTCTTAACAATTAAATTAAGGCCATCAGCTGAAATATCTTATGTTTCTACTGTCTGCAATGAAATAAACAGCCAAGTAAATGTAAAAAACACTGCGTTTTATATGCATTTTCCATTTTGTCTCAACGTTTTCTGATTTAGGGTTGTATATTGTGCTTTTATACAGCTATGCTGCTGATATTTTATTATTTATTATCTCTTAAACAATTTTTGCTTGTTGCTTTGCTTTTTGCATATTTAAGGCTTATTCAATAATGAATTCCTTTCTATTCGCTTGTTCCTAGTCAGGGTTGTTGGAAAGCCAGTGGCACAGCCAATTCATCGTAGGGAACATACAATCACACACTCATACACACATTCACACTCTAAAGACCCTTTAGAAACACCAGATAACCCGCATACATGTCATTGGAATGTAGGTAGAAACCGGAGTAACTGGACAAAACCCACACAGACACGGGGAGAACATGCAGACTCCATACAGGTGGAGCCCAGAGTCAGCTATGAGGTGTGCCGCCCTGTTTGTGATTTAAACTTTGTATATCGTGGATATGGAGTGACCCTGAATTAGATGAAGTGGCTAAAAAACAAGTTAATGTTTAACAGACACACAAAATGGACATAATGAACTACTGATCAAAAGGTTTAGTCCCAGCACTGTCGAACTGCCACTTTTGGATCCTTGAGCAAGGTCCTTCACCAACAGTTATCTGGAACGTACCTAGTAAGATTGTGTAGTTGTAAGTTGCTGTAACAATAGACAGCACAATGTAACTTTACAAAAATTCAAATGAGCAGCCACAGTGGACAGTGGAAAGGAAAAACTGTCACATGCTTAAGGTAGAGATCTGGGCCCGTGTGTATCAAATTTCTTAGCGTGGAATTTTGGACTTAAGTGCTGAAAAATTCTTAGATTTGCTCCTAATCACCGAGTTAAGTGTAAGTGGCAGTTATCAAAACTCTTACTCTCCCGATATGTTAAGACTGCTCCAGAGGTCTCTTAAGTTGTTAAGAGTGCCATTCTTAAGTTAAATGTGAAAGTATTTCAACATTTTTAAACTTTGATCTTGAAATATCTCAGGAAATAATTTTAAACTAGAAATCCGATGCAGTGATTGTGATTCTTGCCGGGGGTTTGGAAATGACGTCATTCCAGAATCAGCTTTGCGGCACTGACAGGTGTCGTAAATTAGCTCTTAGACTGACACTTTAGAATTACTCCTACACTTCGCTTAAAGTGAGACTGAGAGGCTTAATAAATGATTTTAGTCTCAGCTTTTAACTAAGAATAATTTTAGACCTAAGTTCATTCTTAGCAGCATTCTTAGGAGAAATTTTAAGAAGTTTGATACGTACGGGCCCAGGTTTGGAAGTACAATCATTCTGCCCATGTCCACAAAGCTACCTCATGTGCTCGTTCTTAGAATCTATCGTGAACTTTACCCTGTTGTCTCCACAATCTGAATATTTTGAAACGTGCCAGCCGCCTGTGCTTTGCCATTCCACATTACATGCATTTTGTTTTATAACGTTCCTAATGAACGCTGACATTCTCACTATCCGGGTTTGTGGAATGTCACGCTATGCTCCGTTTCTCCGTGCTAGTCCCGGGTGATGGCACGGTACTCGTCTTCCTTCTGGCAAATGAGGAAGCGGCACAAATGATGGTGAATGTTAGCAAGGTGATGGAGCTGTCAGGCTGCAGGAATGAAAAAGAAACAGAGGAACAGTGAGGATGAGCCTCTCATCAATCACCCACAACCCCATGTGTGTATGTGTGTGCATATGTGTATGTTGTAGAGAAAGAGGCCAAAAGAGAGAGCTGTGGATGCTGAAGTCTCATCAGACATGACAGTTTGACGGTGAGTGTAATAACCCTGAGCATCTGGATGCAGCCTGAAAGAGGCTCTGTTTTCACAGTCAATCTAATTTCTTTCACCACTTTTGTACTGATTGTAATGAGGAAAACATGGGGTGGCATAGACTAGGAGGACCAATGAATGAATGTGGGTCCAGAAGATCTGAACACTATTGTAGTTATGAGTCTCTTGCCTTCCACATAGTGATAATACCAATGAATTTGAGCCACTCTTCCAAGAAATGGATTAGGATTCAAGGTATTTATGCATGTTACCCCAATTAATTCCACTAATTAAAGTACAGCTTACCCTATTATATACCATATACCTATAGCATATTGGTTATCATAGCACAAAACACTGTCCCTGTCACGAGGGTCATTTCCTAGGGAGTGTGCACCCTCAGGTCTAAGATTAAGATGGAGAAGCAGAGTTTTAAGGTCAACCTGTGATGTAGAAAAATCACTCAGCAAAGCAGAGGTCAAGGTCAAGTCTTACAGTCCAAGCAATTGTGGGTTGGGGTCCCTAGGGTCTAGCTCAGGGACCCAACTGTGGGAATTGAAACCTGGACCTTCTGATCCATAGTCCAGTACCTTAACCACTAGGCCATGACAGTCCCTGTGATAAGCAAGTTGAGCAAAGTATCTATCTTTTATCCAGGGAATATAGAAAGTACATACAGCAAGCATATTCAACCAATATTACATATTTCCTATGACTGGAAAACATACCTAACAAAACACAACACGGCAAAGCACAACACATTAGCCACAGCACAGAAAAGCACAACTCAGTAAAGCAAATCACAGCACAGCACAGAACAGCAAAACACAGCAATGTACGACACAGCAGAGCACAACACACAAACCACAACACAGAATAGGATAGACTAGGATAGAGTTCAGTAAAACACAAAGGTCATTCCACACTCCAATTCAGAAGGTGGTGGTAATGTACCTGAAATTTACCATCAGCCATTAAGAAAGAAGAAGAAGGTTGGAAGGTGAAACTTCCCATTGTGAGCCTTTCAAATCAAGCCCTTGTTGGGGAACAGTATGCTTTTTGCTCAATGCTGGTTACCTGTTTGAATGTTTGTATAAACTTGGATACTTTAGCCTCGGGGTTAGGTTGAGTTTCCTGTTTCTGTTTTTTTTGTTGAAGGGTTTTCTGTTCAACTTGGATTTGGTCTGGACTTGTATACATGAAATATGACCAAAGTCAGGTTTTTAGGATATATATATTGTGCTGTGCATTGCTGTGTTGTGGTTTGCTGCATTGTGTTGTGCTTTTCTGTGCTGTGTTGTTTGTTGTGTTGTTTTGTGCTTTGTTGTGTTGTGCTGTGCTTTGCTGTGTTGTGTTAGGCATGTTTGCCAATCATATGACATATGTAATATTGTTTGAATATGCTTGTTGTATGTACTTCTATATTCTTTCGATAAAAGATCCAGTCTATGGATAGAATGTTTTTACTATCCGGAATTGACAAACCCCCTTTTCCTGTTACCCTCCCTATTTGTTCAAAGCGAATCTCAGTGAGAGTTACAGCGTAGTGCATACCTTCTTATGTATAAATACTATAGTCATAGTTATTGTATGCAGTATACTGCATAGTATACAGACACCCCCTAAAGTACAAAATGCTTCTGGGTAAAGACTTTTTATCTACTTCATATAAAAGCTGGGCAGGACAGGGAAAACTGCTAAATAGTCAGTAATGGATTTACAGGGTTAGAGTAGTTGATAAAACAGCACTTTCATTACATCCTCTTAAATCTTAATGAAGTTTTTGTCTGATAAAGTTTTGTTTTTAGGAGTTGATTGATCAGCTTCTTCAGAAACCTTCCCTTGTCCTCCTGTAACATCTTTCTAAAATCCACTGACAGGCTGTGCTTGTTGACAGAATGTTAATTAGTCCTGACTCATTTAAATAATTCATGCATCCTTAATTAGCATGGTCTGCTCCACCACGTGTTTCTAGCGACAGATAGCCTCCCTTCTTTCCCCCTATCAAACCCTCCCTGAACATCCGTTCCAATCTCATGCTCCGCCGGGCCTCCCGAAAACGCCACATTGGAACGAGGAGTGCGTCCAAGTAAATAATCAAATGATGAAATGACTCCCCACGTTGCCATTCACTCAGCAGATGCATGCTAGCATTTGCTGTCGAGAGTTATCTGTGAAGAAATGAATGAAAGGTGATCTTCACGGAGGGTTGTGGGAACATGGCGAGATGCGTTTGCAGAGTGTTAGCACGCAGGGTTGGAAAGAGATCGATCTGCTTCAGCTAAATTAGTGGCTAAATCAGCTGCTTAATGTGGCATGTTTGCTTAAGCGTTTATGTGATTGGCGAGTAATTAATACCAGCAAGAGGCTTAGCTGAAAGTGCGTGTGCATTAAGAAATCAGATAATGGGATTCTCCAGGGTTTAATTAATATCGAGGGAGATTCTTCATGCAAGACATGGCTTTTTAGTTTTTAAAAAGATTTGAGCTGATCGAAAGATTCAAGTTAACTAACTTCACAAGGTCTTGTTGAAGCGCCGCTTTAAGAAGCTCCCCCACAGTCTAGCTGGCATCGCTTTCACTCGACCGTATTGCTAAAGAGTGCTGAGGGAGCGCTGCGGAATTAGTGCGTCTAATTACCGTGTTCAGAGGTTGTCTTTCATAAATATTTGATGGCACATCATCCGCAGTGTACAAGGGCAAAGGCGTGGAAGGAAGAGCAGCCAGAAAGGATACAGAGATGGAGGAGGCAGAGACTGCAAATTTTGGACCACTAATAGGGACGAAATTGTAGGAATATTAAACACTATTTGATATTTAAGAAGCAAATATTGGACGCCTGTCTTCTGGTAAAGATTTGGAACTACCTGAGTCTAACCCAGGATGATTTGTAAATATTTACAAACTAAGGTGATTTGAGGTATAGATCAGCTCAGCTCAGCAGAAGTGCTTTTGAATTGGATCGACCTCCTGGTTAGCCTGTTCAGTCTCTCTGTGTTTACTCTTCAGTATCGTGAAGGCATGAGCCGCTCGAGCCATTTTGTGCTAAATGCAAGTCAGCTAGCAAACGCGTTTCAAAAATGAACACCGGACAATCAAACAGAACTTTACACTCTCAATTTATTTACAGTTTACAAAGTTAAACCAAACCAAGATGTGTTATTATGTAAAATGGCGTTTTTGTTCGATCCAAGCAGCTACCTGCTGAACTTATAGAGTCCATTTGGCGTAGTTTGAAATGACAGTCATGTTGCTGATTTCTGATTTCTAGAAGCTGGGTATCATAAGTTCATTCGGCAAGGCTTGTCAAGAACCGAAAACGGCAAGTACCAAGCAAATTTCTCGCGCAGCGAATAATGTACAATGTATGAATCTGTTCGGGACCCCCAGAAAATCCACACTGTATAAGCTATTGTATAAATGAATGAAGTTGTATTAATAATGGATATATGATCTATCATAAACTATATGTTTCATGTAGTCTCTGGATCAGAACAGAATAATTACACAATAACACTTTCATTAACTTACAACTGGCCTAAACTTATTTTGGAATAAAGTGTTGAATGAAGGTCATTTCATTGAGTGAGTAACTTAAAAAAAAAGTAAAAGCAATACATTGTACTAGCTCTCTTGGTGAACTCTGCTAATGCATAGATGTTATTGCTAACCGCAACCTGTGTTCTGGAGGATTCAGTTCCTGTTTGATAACTTACATTCTTAGGACATACGGAGACTTATTTGCACTAAGAATACAGTACTGTAAAAACACAAACACAGCAAGGATCTGCACTGAGCAAAAGCTATTGTCAATCTAAATCACTGTACTGAATTGTCTGGGTCGGGAGCTTCACAGGAGAGCTTGTATACTCTTTGTCAGGAGTTTGAGTTTGAGTTATTTCTTCATTTCCATCCATTATCTTGAACTCCCACCCGACAAATCTGGACACGAGGGCAGGAACAACCGTAGGTGTCCATCCATCGTCGGGCACAAACACAGACAGTCACAGAATAAGGGCCACTTTAGAGACACCAGTCAAAAAGTATCATGCATGTATTTGGACTGTGGGAGGAAGCCAGACAAACCCGGAGTAAACCCACGCAGACACGGGGAAGCCATGCAGACTCTACACAGAAAGGCAGAAAGGACCCAGACCGCACCACCCTGGGTTTGAACCCGGGACCTTCTTGCTGTGAGGCAGCGGTGCTAACCACCGATCCACCGTGCTGCATTCCTTCGTTTCATTTGCTAAAATATTGAATTTCACTTCGGTAAATCTTTCACCGCTGCATTTTAATTCAATTGTACAGAAAGCCAGGGTTTCTGTGTGAGACCTAAAGCAATTGCCTGTGAAACACACCCTTTCTAATCAATGATCTGGTATTTAAGCAACATGTTCATAATTAAGCATTCAGGTCTGGAATGTCCATTGTACTAAACACCTCAGTGACTCTCACTATGACCGATTTATGTTTCCATCTTCAACTAGTCAGTTCATCAACTTCCTACTCTTAAAACAAATCCCTTAAAGAGATGCTTGGCCAATTTGATCGCGAACTAATACAGAACTGAATTGCACACAACTTAGTCAGACACCTCAGAGGTTGTCTGATCCATGGAACAAAATGGTACAAATGTAGAATTGAGTCATTACGTTCCTGTTTATTTTAATTCCATTTTGCAGCTAAGACTTATTTTCTGTGCAAACAGTAACACATTTCCACAGATCTATGCTCTGGACATGAAGGTACTCACTACCTTAGCGCTGTTCACATGAATGTAGTGGGTTTTGAGCACAATTGGGGTCATTGTGAGAGCTGCTTAACTGTCACCAGCCATCATGGATTTGTGCAGAGAGTTGCTTTCCTTATAAATATATTTCTTATAAAATGGCTACGGCCGAAGTAGAAGTGAATACCTCTTTCAAAAACGTTTGCCCTTGTAAAACAGCAGGCGAGACATGCGATTCTGTGCGAAATACTAATCCGTATTGATCCGATCAGGACAGTGACAGAGGAGATAAACAAACCGGCTTATTAAAGGAGAACCCTCGGGCATTTATTAGCGTGATGGACCAAGTTCTAATTGGAGTCTTGTTTCCATTCCGGTGCTGAGAAAGATTTACTTTCCATCTGCAGTTCATATGACCTTGTGCATGTGTTGCTGACCTGTGAATAATGTCTGAAATCTCAACAAGAACGTGTGTGTGTGCCAGAGAGAGACTGTCACTGGGTCTGGGAGGGCCAATAGACTCATTAAAATTGAATACATAGTGAATATATGAAATGGAAAACAGACACGACCCTCCTGGGAAGGACTCCCCCTCCTCCCTCTGCTAACAGTAGCTAGCACTGAGCACAAAGTACAGTTTGAACTGCATTAGCTTGCATAATTTAAGGTTAATGAGAAAACAAGCTGAGATGAATATCAAATCTCTGCTCGTCTGCCTACTGCTTGGCCGCAGGTGCTCGTTAAAGGCTGGTCAGCCAGCTCGTATTAATGAAATGTTGTGCTGTTAAACTGTTCAGCAAATTATCGCTTCCTATCACACTATCGCACTCCTATGCTTCCTGTTAAAAAGAGGTTAGCGTCTGAGTGAAGGCGCTGTGATGGTGTGTGCTTAAATAGTGCTGGCAGCTTCCCCTAAACTGAGAGGCTGATATACGTGGGAATGATGAGAGGGAGATCTGAGGATGTGCCATTAAACTGTCAGTTGTTTTATTCAGTGAATGGACTTACTGAATGGAGTTTTTTAAAAAAAGTTTCATGACACACAATCTGGTTGAGCTCAACATTTGGGCAGGTAGGGAAATCTTAAATAAAAAACATACAAATAAAAATGCAGTGTTATTTAGATTTTATTTGCAGACTGTGTGAACACAAAATGTTTCACCCATCACCCATTCCTGCAGCTGGAAAAATAAAAAGCTGGGGCAATTTAGCAGGAGTAAGGATGTTAAAAACAACGAAACATTGATTTAAAAAAGGTGACGTCAACAGGTTACTGCACTCATGACTTGGTGCAACAGCAGAGACTTTCCATAAAGAAGCTGAGACTTTGAGGAGAAAAGATGGGCAAAGGATCTCCAGTTTGTCAATAAATGTGTGAGAACATTATTAAAACGTTTAAAAACAATGTACCACAAAGATATATGTGCAAATAACTTTGAAATTTTCCTCGTACAGTTCATAACGTCATTAAAAAATTAAAGGAATCTGGAGACATTTTAAGGTGTAAAGGGCAAGGGCACAAGATTAAAGAAGCTGAAGGCCCATGATCTCCGAACCCTTAGACAGTGGTGTATCAGGAACTGCTATTCATTAATAGCTGATATAATCACATGGGCAAGGGATTAGTTTGGCAAACCTTTATCAAGCTACATAATACAGTGTTCACAAACACCAATGAACATTTTAGTGTGCAAAAAAGTAGCCTCATGTTAATCAGGTCCAGAGGTGGTATCAACTTCTAGGACGGACCATCACATGGTGGAAATGTGGATTCTGCTCAGATGAATCAGTATTCCAGATCCATATTTGTTAGGAAGCAACGAACACAATGTGCTCTGGACCAAAGACGAAAAGCACCATCAGCAGCAAGTCCAAAAGCCAGGGACTGTCATGTTATAGGGTTGGGTCAGGGCCCTTAGCAAATGTAATTTACACTTCTGTGATGGTAGGATTAATGTGGACAAGCACTGGCTTTGAAAAATGAAGAAATATTGGGATAAAGGACCTCAGGTTAGTCTTAATGGGGTTTGTTTTGAAGGTGTGTTATTTTGTTTAACACGTTTTTATTATATTTAGTTATTGTATCAAATAATCACAGAATCTCTTGTTTTTAATCTATTCAGGGTTACAAATTCATTTGGATCAAATTCATTTGATAAGATTAGGATTTTTCTTTCCAGGATGGGTGAGTCATAAGTCCGATCTATATACTTGATTGGCGAACTTTAGGCAGTTGCACGAAGAACTGCATAATTAAAAAGTTATAGCTGAATCAACCAAATTTTGATGGCTAAGACCTCTGAACTTCTCAAAGTCAAATTAACGTGACAGGATCCTTAAGTGGAGATGACATCAACATAGAAAGCACTATGTCTGGGACTCAGAATGGGACTTTATGATGCTGTTGTTGATAAAGATAAAGAACTAATGATCCAAGGATGGACTCATGGTCATTACGGTGAACAACGTTGGTTCGTTTTGATATTCTCTTTGTGATGCTTAATAAGGTTTTTGATATTTCCATTTATGTTTCTTAGACGCTTTGTGTTTGTATGATTATTTTCAATCTTACCATTTTTAAGTTCTGGAACAGCTGTTGTCAGTGGTTTAAGTTGTTACTGTCAACAGAAGAAGCCATGTTAAGCAGAGGAAATAAGAAAAGGAAAGCGATAGCTCACCTTAGGCAGAATTCCTCACTTGAGCAGGAGAAATCACATCTTGGACATTAAAAAGGTCTCAGTTTCGGCCGAAAAAGTCACATCTTAAGCAATACAAGCTTTAGATGGCACATTAACAAAGCTTTGCTGTGGTAAAATAGACTTGACTTGTTTTAAAATTCCCATCTTAAGCCTAGCTTGTGTGCAGCTTCATATTAAATTGCTCCTTAGTAATTACAGCATTGATTTCTAGGATTAAAGAAGCCTTAACTTAAAAATAAAAATCTTAGAGGTCTTAGTTGGTCCAGATGTATTTGTTCTTTAATATCTATTGTTTGGGTGGAAAAAGTCTCAGCTTGGGTTGAAAATCCTCAGCTACAGCACTAGTAGGATTGGCTCAGCCATAAAAAACCCAAGTGAAATGTCCAAAGCTTTGATTTTGTGTTTTGCTTCATGCTTAACTGCTCTTTAATATGGCAGAAGGGGTTCCAGCTTGGACTGATAGTGCCTACAATGATCTGAACTTGGGCAGAAGAAGCTTTAAGTCGACCGTCATTTGTGCTTTCTTTTTAATATTTCGAGCTCGAGTAGAACAAGCCTCAACATGAACAGAAAAAAGCATTAAACTGGACAGCAGAATAAGCTTTTATTTGGGTCTAGCTTCATATTTGTTTGTTATTTAACAGTCACTGCATGAGTGGACGAAGCGTCAGTGTGTGCATGGTATCCCAGCTTCAGGTGAAGTAGCCTTAACTTGGCTTCACCTTCGGCAGAAGAGTATCTGTGTTATGCAAAGTCATAGCTAGAGTCAAAAAAGAGTCTTGTGATAGACCTATGAATCCTTAGTTTGTGTCCAGCTGCATATATATTGCTCACAAAAATTAGGAGATACTTTAAAATGAATAATCCCACAACAATTTTGTGAGTAGTATTTAACCGCTACTGATTAGTTGCATGCTAGAGAGAGATAGTGATTACTGCAAATTGGACAGATTGCTCACAACAGCATAAATTTGTGTATCAGAACCTCAGCCAGTCCCAGCTTGAGTTGAGTTGAAAAGGTCAATGGTTGCGATGAAGAAAGCTTAGTTTTAACAGATGAGGCCTTAACCAGTGGTCAGCTTCATATTTAATTGCAGCTTGGCTTTTAACTTTGGTGGAAGAAGTTCTGTTTCACATTTAATTGCAATACAATAAAACAATAGTCATTTTAGGGGTAGAAAAGCTAGTTTGGGAAGAAAAGGGCCCAACTGGACAACGACTTTGACTTTGGTACAAAGGTTTCACCTTGGACAGGAGAAACTCTGTAGTCAGCTTCATACGTAAAATGACAGAAATCATCCACGAGAGAAAAAAGATTGGGGGTAAATGTGGGTAAATATTTATTTGCTTTGAAATAGTCACAGCATGAATTGAAGATGTCCCTGCTTCACACGAGGTGTTGTTTACATGGGTACAAAAGTCTGAACTTATGCATGAAGAGCTTTATTGTTTGCCGTATATTTACTTTGCTTTGAAAAGAACAGCTTGACAGAAGAGGTGTTTAGATGGTGCATTGGTTAAGATGATTCAATTTGGCCAGAGGCAGCTTTAACACACAGCTTTGTTCTTTAATTTTGACAAACGTTATAATTAAAGTACTAGTATTATAAGCAATGCCTTATGAGTGCTGTGCAATTTAAATGTTATATACATTTTAGTTATAGACCAGTATTGCTTGTGTTATTGGTATCTGCAGCTCTATTTAGTTTTTAGTTCGTGTATGCACGTATATATGCATGTGTGTGTGTGTGTGTGTGTGTGTGTGTGATAGAAAAAGTCTCTACACTGTCCCTTAATGACATGGACGTGTAGACAGAGGTTCCGTCGCTATAATCCAGGCACTGGTAATTGGACAGCAGGACGCAGTGTCCTCACCTCCGTTGGTCTGACAGCGCAACTAATCACGCCGCAATTTGCAAGGAGGGCCGAGCAAATCAGCCCCAATAAGGATGCCCCGCTCTGAGAGATGAGTTTTTAATCTCGCACAAGAGATGAGACACTGATTCCAGTCCTCCTTCTTTTTTTTCTATTTCTCCACTTTTCTCTTCTCATCCTTTTCTTTCACATCACGATGGACCAGTTGGTAAATTTGTGAGGGCAGGACTCCCATCTCTGTCTGGAAGGCATGTCATTGCACATTCATTATTATCCCAAGGAGAGAGACGGGGAGAGAGGGGAGCCTCTTTAGAAAAAAGGTAGTTGTCTATGTGAATGAAACTCTTCCAAATCGCAATCAAAGCACTGACAGATATGTTAGCGGGAGGGAATTATTTCCTTAGTGGAAAGCGCCGGGACTTACTCGGGCCTTATTACCCCTGAGTGACCCGCGTAATAGAGAATTTTACAACTGGAAGTGTTTGAAATATCTAGCGGGGGTAACTAATGAGAGCGCTTAGAGGAGATGGGTGATACGGGAAGCGAGAGCCAGCTATGGGCGCCAAGGTTATGACAACCTAAATGTTCTTTTCTCGGCGAGAGCTGAAAGGAAATCTAATATCGTCACGTCGTTTTACTGAGCATTAGCTCTTACTGCTAAGAGTTAGCATGTGTACTGCACCAACACAGAGACATTTGAACCGTGGAACTTGGTGGATCTCAGCATTTTTGGCCGATTCAGTCTCGCAGAGACTTGAGAATAGGGCTGTACGATATGGTACGGTAGTGATACCTTGATATTTATGCTAAATACCTTTTGTATTATATCATTATTAGCACAGCGACAAAACGTGTTGTCTTGGCTCACAATAAATACACCAGCTGAAAGGAAATAGGATATAAATTCAATAGAAATCAGGTCTTCATGTTCTTTTATAAAATCAATTACAGCTTCTAGCATGCCTGTTTTATCATCTGCATTATATGAATGTAATATTTCAGAATATAAATTCATATTTGTGTAAATGCCAATTTCGTGGCACATCACGCATTGCTTATTTCAAATCATTCATACATCAATTAGTCAGTTTCGTGAGCCAGGATGGAGCGGTCTGGGTCATTTCTGTGTGGAGTCTGCATGTCCTTCCCGTGTCTGTGTGGGTTTACTCAGGGTACTCCGGTTTCCTCCCACAGTCCAAAGACAAGCGTGTTAGGTTAATTAATTACTCTAAATTGACCTTGACTGGAGTTCATATGCATATAGCCTTGATATAACCTTGTGTGTGACGCTGAAATGGCCACTGATGCCGATGGCGATGTTAAATAAACAAACATGTCGATTCATTTTCACCTCCTGGAAACCGAATCGATTCTTTTCATCGAACAGTTCAAAAGAATCGGCTCAGGAAAATAGGAATCACACTTTATATCTCTAACACAAACAATCTCCGTCGCTCATTTAAATCTACGCCACGATCATATCGAACCACAGATTGGAGCTATTAAAGATGAGCCAAAGGTTATTAGTTAGGGTTAAAGTAGTCTAGTTAAAACAATTCAAACAATGTAATTGCATCTTACATTTTTTTAAGAAAGTAAAAGCCCATTAGTTGTTAGATGTATCCTGTGTGTGAAACGTTGAATAATGAAGCATGTCGGATGCATTACCTTGTTGTATCACAGACTTTTTGCTCCTTGTGTAAGCCCCTTGCTGCTGCTTCTTTCATTCTGTGTCGCTGTGTTTATCCCCCTTGTGCTCTCAGGTCTATTGTATTTTTCACACTTACCTTCTTTAAAGCATTTATTTGCACCCTCATCATCCTCTTTTAATCAAGAAACGTCTATGTGATTGCCTAGTTTTTACTGCACATGCAGCGTAAAAAGTAAAATGTTAATACCTCAGACTGAAGCTACACTTCAGCCTTAACTAGCGTGACAAGTATGGCCTCCCGTAATTTATACTATTTTCTATAGTTAATTAGCTTAGACTGGCACTGAAAGTATCAGGAGCTGTGGGCTAAATTATCTAGCTAGCTTCAAGCAATTATTTCCTAGTTTCTAGACATGATTTTAGAAAGAACACAATCAAATGAAGGTTAATAATAAAAAAAAAAGATTTGCCTAACATTAATTTATTTCAAAACAGTAGGAAAATTTCAGTAGGTTTGTTGAGATCACATTCTTACTATATTTCTTAGATGTAGTTAGATGTCGATGTTAATTAGGTGAGAAAAAAAGAGATCGTTCAATATCCAACGTCCATATCTTCCACAGCATTTTGTTATATAAAGTCAACGAGAATTCACCACAGATTTCCAAAACCGTCAATACACAGATACTTACAAACTGTATTACTTAAACACACACATGTTCCCTTACCGCGTTAACGTTTGACAATGCCAAACATCAACAGTTTCATCATCAAACACTGCGTCCCATCTGCACCCTCTATCTTCTCCTTTACTGCGCCTCCCCAAATCATTTCCCTTCCCCATTTCTCACGAGGTGCCTCGAGTCAAACTCACTTTGATCCCAACAGCGCGTGACAACCGCCAGCTCTTGCAGTCACCTTGGGCTTGGGGCAGGAGGGTAAAAAGATTACACAGAGCCTGCATGTGTGGCGAGTAAAGTGGCAGGAAAGTCACCTTTGTCTCAGCACTCCTGTCTGTGCTCATTCTGATGAGGGCTATCAGAAAGACTTCCAAATTGTCAGCTTCATAGTTATGAATGATCTAGAACCAAATCAAAATAAACTTAAAAAAAAAAACTGAACTACTTTAAGCTAAACATGCTTTATTAGAAAGCCTTGCCTTATGTTAATGACTTCGTCTGACTCTAGTTTCATGTAAGTGTTTAACAACGGCTTTGTTTGGAAAGTATATTGACCGTAAATCAGGGACTACCTGTGGTACATGGAAATGCAGTACATTTTTCCTCAATACTTTAGAATTTGCGCAAACATAAAGTGTCATAGTCAAGTCTATTCTTCTAAAATTACTTTTTTTGCAACAGGATTTGACCAGGGTTCAAGAACCTAAGACCTGCAGCAAAACTCCTGCATGGTGTCATTTCTCTGTTCAGCGGGTCCTCATGACATGAATCCACTTGGGCCAGAGGTTTGTGTGTGTGTGTGTGTGTGCTTCTCACACCTGCTGTGAAAAGTGCCAGGATGTGTGTCCTTATCTCATTATTGGTCCATTTTACAGCAAATGGCTCCTGTTTTCATTAGACGCGCTTCTGCAGAGGTCGCGTGCTCAATGAGCATTTAATTAGCGAGCAGCTATCAGCTGCTTCTTCTCGCTCCTGAAGCTTTTATGTGAGGAAAGCTCAGGGGCTTCACAAACAAATCACTGTCAGAGGAACTGGCGCAGAATCCAGACTCGATCCGACAACGGAGAACAAACGGATATTTGAGGAGACACAACACGCACCTCTGCTGCTCCCTCTTTTAATTAATGGAGAAGCTTCGTTATAATGGAGAATAATATAGGAGCTCGAAACATCATGGGCCTGAACACACTTTTGATCCTGTAATATCACTTGAATTAAGGCTTTTATTTCACACATCGTCCTTCCATTCTAAACTATACAGCTCACAAAAAAGATTTAACATGCAAAATGAAATATCCCCTATTTTTGAGCAGCGCCATTGCGGCCCGTTCTTCGTTCCTAACGCACTCTTAAAGCAGAGCTACGCGTGTCCTCTTACATTCAAATCAATACTGTTTTATTTATACAACAGTTTTATGATTAATTATTTAAATGTTTATTGAATCCCTTAAATTGAATGTGCAGAAGACTAATGAACACAACCGCTGTGACTTTCAGACAGGTTGGGAGTCATATACAGGCACAAATGCCGTCCGAACCCAGTCAGGGGAGCAGCACTGTGATGGGCTGGCATCCCATCCAGGGTACATTTTACACATGTTTTTAATCATTCTTTTATATCAGATACGTTCTTATCAAAAAAGCAGAAGAATAAACAACAGCAAAAAGGTTGCAAATGATCTGATGTGCCTAAACATGCACGCAATAATGCATAATATAATATATACTCATGGACAAAAACGTAATTTGCCCCGATGGAAATGCTGAATTGCTGCAAAACTTGGCATGCAGTTATGTTGCAGGGAGCCATGTAAATCATTACAGGTGTGGTCTGATTAGGCACTTGGTCATGTCACAAGAGGGCGCAAAATGCTTCCCCTTCTACTCTATAAAAAGGTTCTCAGAGGCTATCATTTGGGTAGTGGTAAGATATTTTTGACTGTAAACATGCCTCTATAACACATTCACTAACAGTTGGGTCTCTACATCCTACACACGCATAGTTTGCCGAAGCTGCTGTCCCAGCTGGTCCCATAAATGCTCAATTATTGATCTGGGAGTCCAAGGAAGTGGTGTATGCCTGAGACATACCTGGGCAGCCCTTGCTGTGTGTGGGTCAGTCCTGCCATGAGAGGCAACACATGGCTGCAGAATGTCCTGCACACATTGCTGAACAGTTAGCACTCATAACACTAGTAGGCTTGACCACCTTTCATATGTGAGGGCTCCCCAGAACATCAAACCAGCAGCTGGGACAACTTCTCAATTCACAACAAAGACAGGATTGAAGTGCTCACCTCATATGAACGCCTCCATGCTTGAATTAGAACCAGAAGCTGAATCCATGACTAAAGACAATATGGTTCCAGTCCATTTTACAATAACAGTATTTATCAGATGCTAAGTGCGACCAGAGCGACCTACAAAAGTACTTTAAGACATCAGTAACATAATCCATTCTTAATAATCAGGAATCTAAACAATAATACATTCTGTAACTGTAAAAGTTGTGTTTTTTCAAGAGAAAGAAAGACAAGGGTGGGGGGTTTGGTTAAGGTAAGTACTGAATAAATGGGACTTCAAATGGCATTTGAAGACAGCCAGAGACTCAGCTGTTCGAATATTGAGGGGAAGTTCATTCTGCCACTTAGGAGCCAAAACAGAGAAGAGTCTAGATAAATGCCTTCCTTTTCCCCTCAGGGACGGGGGGACCAGTTGAGCAGTGCTAGAGGTGCAGTGTGTGGTGTGATAAGAGCTGCAAGGTAGGAGGGTGCAGGTCCATTTATAGCTTTGTAAGCAAGCATCAGAGTCTTAAATCCAATACGAGCAGCTACAGGGAGCCAGTGGAGAGATCGGAGCACTGGTGTAGTGTGTGTGAACTTAGGAACATTGAACACAAGTCTTGCAGCTGAATTCTGGATCAGCTGTAGGGATCGGATAGCGGTCAGAGTCCACTGCAGTCCAACTGTATGTTCACAACACATACATAATGACATAAAGCTTCCTTCTGGAAATGGTCCAGGCAGAGACAGAAGTGTGTAGTGAAGGTGCGAGCTGTGTGGATGGTGGCAAATGAAACGGTTGAAACTGAGGGAGCTGCACGTGCTTGTCGGCAGATCAAACAACCTTCTCTACTTGGGGTTTGACCGGGCCACTCGGAGCCTGTTTGCTTTGCATTCATGCACTCACGATCCCACAGCTCCCAACACCTCCTAACAGCTAGGACAGAATGGCCTATAATCATATTTACTGTTATTATTTATTTATTCTGGACAGACTATTGTAAAAGGTGCTATACAAATAAAATCGAATTGAATTCAATTATTGATGTAGGTGCATTTGTTAGACTGCATATGATGTGACTTTTACTTAGAACAAACGTGTCATTTCACCATGTCTTCCCAACGTTCTTAGACTGTACCCAGGAGTCCAAGTGAGATAATTTCTGTATACAATTCCAATCATTTTAGAAATAAAGACATGTCAGAAGCCAGGACATGTTCGCTGTCATTTTGGAGGGATCTTAAAGGGCGTATTTAGCATTTTCCCCTCCGAAAAACAACATTCTTTATCGCTGCACCTCCCAAAATGTAAGCTCATCAAACAGTCTGTGTACCAACACTTCCTTCATTGTCGCACAGCACGACCTCTGCTTCAGACAAACCAGAGCCAATCAGTGCATACAATTTAACAGCACACTGCTCCGATGCTGCAGTGCATTACTCATCATTACCTTTAAATCACACAATACACGTCTGGGATTGGCTAAATAAAGAGAGTTGACCTCACTGTCTTCTTTCATGGAGAGAAATTAAGGGTTTTCATGCTAAATGTGTTGCAATTACCTGGTGAAAAATGAAGATGAATTTGAGGAGGATGAAATGTTTTGCTTCGTAGCTCAAGTCACAGTGTGCCTGGCATTTGTTGACGTTATTTCTGCTGTCTCAAACCTTCAGCAATCATATTCAGATTATAGTAAAACAAGGCTGGCATACTGTTATGTTAGCACCGAGCTAACTAAGTAGACTAACAAACTGGTACATTTCAACATTAAACACAATGAATTTTGCTTCATACTCTAGGTGACCAGGCTTCTATTAAAGTTCAGAAAACAAGGCCAGTATTTTAGTACACGTATCCACCGTATTACATTCTGTGACTCTCATGATCATTCTCAAAAACTGGTTATTGACTGGACACGACCATACCCCCCTAATATTATTTATGGTTCTGTAATGTAAATATAACAAAGGGTAATGTTTTACAAGAAAACTCCATGCAAGTGATAAGTACATGTGCCAGAGACACCGCCCGACACACGGCTGAAACCCTACCACCTACACAGCATCCAAAACCTAAACAGTTCTACACATCACTCCCTCCAGGAAATACACAGCACCAAGGCTTTTCAGTTACAATCACACAAGAAAAAGATAGAGCAAAATCTAAACATACATCGCTGGCTGCACACAACCAAGAGGGAATGAGTCCACTTAAAGAAATGCTCGTTTCCAGAGTACCTTTAAACACTTTATGTAAATAAATAAGTAAGTAAATCCAGTGCGGCACTACAAGGATAAAGTCAGAGCAGTCACATGATCTGCGCTCAGAGCTTCTAGGTAGATGCAGGTGAAGCCAACACAGCACTTGTAGTGGTAAGAGTAAAAACGTCTTCATTTCATGTCTCTGCTGGTTTTAAAAGCTTCAGTGAGCAACACAGACCATAATGTAATTTTTACTTATGCACATAGTTAATGCAAAGTAAATCAACATTCTTGAAAATAAATGAAATAAACTATAAGATAACGAAACATCAATGTAACCTAAATAATACTTATGACAGCATAAAATACACACGCTAAGCATGCTGTTAGAATGATCACAACGTCCATATTTAAAAACAGAATTTCATATTCTAATAAAGTCTGATACAATTGTTAAGACCTCAGCCTGCGAATGGACATTTTCTGGCTGGCTGTTAAACAGTTTAACCCTTTTAGAACCGGAAGGATTGTACGCACATTATATTTGTTGTTTTGACACAAAATCCCTATCAATCTGACAATGAAAGTAACACATACATATCAAAACCAACTTTATTTATATAAAGCCACTGACACACTGAGCACTTTCATACAAGATTGACTGCTCTAGGTTGTTTCAAACGCGTTTGGTGTCCATTTCGAAGTATGGGACAAATAACGGTCCTCAGAGGGTTACCTGTATTTCTGTTTTATTCCCTAAATGATGTTCAGGTGCAGGAAAATATTGTGAAGCCTTTACAAGTAAAAGTACCCTTGTTTGGACTTTTGGCCCCCACTGTATAGTTGACACAAAATCTATTCTAAACGATAAAGTTTACCAGCATTAAAGGAACTGTGATGGTGTAGCAGGACCCAGGACCCAAGACCCAATCTGGTCAAGATGCCATTGTTTACTGCTTTACTTTTTTCTTTACCTTTTTCTTTTTTACTTACTGTTTTGCATACAGTCTGCTCTGAAATTATTAGAACCCTTGGTATAGTTGAGTAGAAAAGAAAATCGGGTGCTCACAGAATGTGATCATACAGTACGGCTATGGCTTTTGTTGCGTCGCTCTGATGGTCTCCAACAGCGGAGGCGGGTCCCACCAGAGTGCAGGAACTCCCTCCATCAGTTGGACAGTAGGAGACGATGTGCCTTCAAGGACCTCCCTCTAA